>JAVSCE010001466.1:0-62516 GCA_032199065.1 Smutsia gigantea | reverse complement strand
GTTTCATCTGGCACAATTATTTTGATATTCATCTGTGTTTTTGCATGTATCCATAGTTCATTCATTTTTATTGCTGCATAGCATGGCACCACACAACCATTTGTTGGTCATTCACCCATTGTAACATGTTTACAGCTTTGGGCTATTACAAATAAAACTTCTATGACTATTTATGTACAGGTCTTTGTACAGACAGGTGCATTGATTTACCTTGGGTTTATCCTAGAGTAGAATGGCTAGGTCAGATGACAGGTGTTATTTTTAACTTTTTAAACAAAGTGTCAAACTGTGTAGTTGTACCACTTTATATACCATCAGTGTTTGAGAGAACCTTTCTTCTACATCCTCATAATCATAGCCACTTAATCTGGCCAGGCTTTTTTAACTTTTTGCCATTCCAGGAGGTGTTGATTTTATTCCACAGTGGCTTTAATTTACATTGTCCTAATATCTAATGGTACTGAGTTTCTTTTCATGTGCCTATTTGCCATTCATATATCTTGTTTTGATAAATTATCTGTTCAAATCTTCTGCTAATTTTTAAGTTGTGTTGTTTTCTTATTGTTGGGTTTTGAGAATTCTTTATATATTCTGAATACTAGAACTTTATATTGGGAAACAATTGTCCATGGGTCTCTCATATTTTTGCACATCTTCTGACCAATGACTGTAACAGACTTGTTTATATATGGAAAACATCTTTGGAAGGTAGAGATACCATCCATATACAGGGCAGAGGACATATGTGTTTGCTCTCTAGGATAATAAAGGTAATGTTTCTTTTGAGAAAAGGTTGAGCAGGTTGGTTAGCAGCCTCTTCAGAATATTGGAGTTCCCTAAGTTCAAGATCCTCAGTGGTCATGCAAACCTTCTATGTGTGGGGAGTCATTGGACTTTCTGCAACATCTCAAGAGACAGGAGAAGGAAGGGGAACCAATGGGAACATGAAGCTGAGACTACCTTTTGTGGCAGGTTAACTTAAAAGCTCTCAAATAGATTATAATCTTAGACCTTTTTCAGTTTGCAGCTTTTTATCAGATATAGGATTTTCTAATACTTTCACAGTTTATAGCTTATCTTTACATCCACTTACCATGTCTTTCAAGACAAATAAGTTCATCATTTTGATAAAATCTAATTTATCAAGTTTTTATTTTATTGATAATACTGTTTGCTTTTGTCTTCTTGAATGACTTGAAATCTTTTATTATTTTTTTGTAATATTCTTTGCTCTGAAATCTACTTTGATAATATAACAACTCCATTTTTCTTTTGACTTGTATTAACAAGGCAAACCATTTTCCATTTCTTTAACTCTATTTGTGTTTTTTTATTTCAAGTAGGTTTCTTATAGGCAGGATAGAGTTGGGTCTTGATTTTTTTATTTAACATGGGAATCTCTGCCTCTTAATTGAAATGTTTATACTATATACATTTAATATAATAATATGGTTGAGTTTAAATCTACCATCCTGCTCTTTTTCTATTTGCCCATATGTTGTTTCTTTTTTCCACTCATCTTTTTAAAAATTACTGGAACATTTAATAATTCTCATTATTTTTTTGTTAGTATATTAATTATAACTATTGTGTTATTTTAGTGGTTGTGTTTAGGATTTATAGTTTACAACTTTAATTTATCACACACTACCCTCAGATGATATAATTTTTGGTAAATATTGTAAACTTAAATAGTATACCTCCACTTTTTTCTCCTAGACTTTATGATATCATTATTATACTTCTACATATGTTATAACCTCCAAAATACATTTTAATTACTTTTACTCTATATAATGTATCTTTCAAAGATATATAAATAATAAAACAATTATGTTTACCTATGTAGTTAGCATTTCTGGTATGCTTTACTTACTTGTGTAGGTTTTTGTTTCCATCTGATGTTATTTTCCTTCTGTCTAAAGAATTTTCTGTAACATTTCTTGTATTCATAATTTATAATGATGACCTGTTTCTGTCTTTTTATATCTGAAAAACCCTCTACTTTGCCTTAACTTCTAAAAGATATTACACTGGGTGAAGAATTATATATACAATGACATATTTTTGTTCCTTCAGTATTTAAAAAATGTTATTCCACTATCTCCTAGCTTGTGTTATTTTCTATGAGAAATCTGCCAACATCCTTACCTTTGTTCCACTCTTTGTAATGTATCTTCTATCAGCTTGCTTTAAAGTTTTTCTCTTTGGTTTCTCAGTGGTTTTAAGTAAGTTGATTATATGCTTTGGTGTACTTTTCTCTGTTTCTTTTGCTTTGAGTTTGTTAAGATTCTTGCATCAGTAGGTTTATAGTTTTTCTCAAATTTGGAAAAAGTTTAGCCATTATTTCTTCAAATATTGTTTTGGTCTCTCACCCTTTCTCTTTCCTTTTTGGAGACTCTACTTATATACAGATTTGGTTGCTTAAAATTCTTCCTCAAGCACTGGTACTCTGTATTTTTTTCTCATTTTTGTTTCAATTTGGATAGTTTCTAACCTTTTCTTTCATAATGTCCAACTTGCCATTAATTACACAGTATATTTTTTATCTCAGTCATTTTAGTTTCTATTTCTAGATTTTTGACTTGGTGTTTTAATTATTTTCTATTTCTCTAATATGATCACTCTTTCCTCTAGTTTCTTGAACACATGTAATATAGCCAAAATAACTACTAATGTCCTTACATATTAATTCTATTTTCTGTGTTATTTTTGGTTCAGCTTCAATAGGTTGATTTATTTTTCTCAATATGGGTTGTATCTTCCTGCTTCTCTGTATGCCTAGTGATTTTTGACTGTGTCAAGCATCATTAATTTTGTCTTTTTGGGTGCTAAATATTTTCATATTCCCATAAATATTCTTGAACTTTGTTTATGTCAGGCTGAAGTTACATGGAAACAATCTGGTCTTTTGAGTAGTGCTTTTAAGTTTTGTTAGGCTGAGTAAGAGCAACATTTAGTCTAGAATGAACTTTTCCTTGCTACTGAGGCAAGATTCTTATTATTCACACTGCTTTTCCATGAATTACAAGATTGCTTGTTTGTTGTTCTTATTATTTCTGGTTGGGAAGATGCAATATTCCTGGCCTTGTGTGAACTTTAGAAACTCTTTCCTCTAATCCTTTTAGTTGATTCTTTCCTGGGCCTTCAGTAGTTTTCTCATACATGTATACTTATCAGGTACTCAACTGACTGCTTGATATGGACCCACTCCAGGTCTTCAGAATTCTATTTCTTTTAATGCTATCTCCTCTCTAGTATTTTGCCTTTCTTACTGTAGCTTCCTTGGCTTCTCTAGACTCCAGTGTCATCTCACTAACTCAGGGGAACTACCAGACTATGCCTGGGTTCCTGCTGCCTGTCTTGGAGTGTGAAAATATTCTCTGTGCAGTAAACCAGGACAATGGTAGGGCTTACTTAATTTCTTCCTCATCACTCAGGGATTACTATCTATTTCCTGCTGCCAACTGTCTCATGTAGTCTTTTTTCGTTTATTTTGTCTTTAAGTTGTTTCAGAAAGGACTATAAATCTGGCACTGAGTATTCTACCTTAACTATCCAATGTCATGGTATACTAATACATTTAATATAAGTTTAAAGAGCTCACATTCAAGGAGTCATTTGAATAAGTGCATAGAGAATTGCTTTATTGATCAGGAGCCCAGAGGGGGAAAAAGATGGTTACTGTTTTACCACTGAATCTGTGAAAAATTTCATAGTGTTGTAAAGGAAATGGGCTAAAAATTTATCTGTTTTTCTGTTTGTAGGCTGGAAAACGTAAAAGGTCAATGAAGGAAGGATAGGATGTTAAAATTTCCTAGCATCACTATGGCTGCTCAAGAATTGAAGATAAGGATAGCTGCACAGAACATCCAGATGAGAAAATGATAAAGATAAGAGTTTACATTTTTCTTTCTTTTGATTAAATTTAAATTATCAATTAAAATGGCTGATACCATGCTTCTATCACATACAGAGTACCATACTCAGAATTGTAGATATAAAAAGGAATAATGAAATAATACTAAGACTTACCGAATATAATTTAAATGCCATCAGATTATTTATTTATTTATTTTTAGCTATTTCTAAATAGCTTTTCTTTTAAATAGACAATCTTTAACATTTAGGAAAGGTGGAAAAGCTATTACTACATTAAACTTATGAGTCTCTCTTAATCCCTTTGAATTGTACCAAACTTTATGAATTCTTTCGATAGATAGGTCCTTCATCAATACTGGAAATAAGTATTTATTTTGAATATATAGAATGGCTTATATTTTCAATTAGGTTGATCAAGCACCAGATAATTTGAAAATTCACTAAAAACAGCTTACAACCTATATATAAAAAATACACTAACTGTTTCTTCCTATCTAGATATCTTTAAATGTACTCAGAGTTCATTTATCCAGTGAATCTGCCAGTTAAATCAACAATGTGTCATTTCAACCTGATGAGGACTGAAACTATTTCTGTACACTTTCTTCAAGGCTAGTGTCTTCTTTAACTTTCAATTATTCCTCTTTAGCAAAAACTCACATTCTTTCTCATACTTTCCTAAAGGCTAACTTTATTCTCTTCTTTACATAGCTAAGCATTTCTTATAATTGCTTTGGCAGAAAGAAGAAATTTTTTCTTGGTTCACTTAATAAAGAGAATTGGTGGGAAAGCTACAAGTATTCGACTTAAAAGGTATTATATTGTATCATAAATTTGATTGAAGCTCATTGTGAGCATTTTGAAAATTCATAATATTAGAAGGAACTGAGAGAAAGAAATAGACATAATTCTACCACCTAGGGATAAAAATCATTAACATTTACAATATTTGGTTCTAGTATAAGAAGCCCATTATGATTTCTGGCTGCAGTTGTATATATGATTCATTTCTACCCCAACAAATGTGGCTGCTCACTAGATGGAGAAACCCCACTACTTACATTTCCTCCAGTGTCAAACATATCAGTCGGCAATCTCATAACTGCTCTTCTGAGCCTTTCTGCTATGTGACAGTGAACTGCTTGACATCTTCACAATTGTGTCAGTTTATTTTTCTCACTTAAGCCACTCACAGCACCTCTTGATTAATCCAAGAGAGAGGTAATTAGAAACCTGCAAATGGACTCAAACTATTATTTAGTTAATGGGGGGTTTGACATAATGGAAAAATGAAGATACATTCAGAAAGTTGACTAAGAGATTTAAGTGATGCAGCATGAGACAGGATAAAATTCACTAGTGTAAGAGAAAATACTACCAGAGCACTGGGTATGTTTCTCTCACCCACCCACTTCTTCTGGTAATAGATGCAGGCCTAGACAATCATACGGCTGAAGAAGGATGGAGACAGGACTGAAAGCAGAGGTTGGAAGAACGTTTTAAAGTTCCACTCTTGCCTCCACAGCACCCTGACTTGTGTTAACCCAGCCACTGGTGTCAGAAGTGAGGAAATGATGAAGACAAGGGTGAGTGGACAGACAAGTAACCTTGGGGACATACTCAGTTATCCCCCTCTAAACCCTTAAAGAAAAGCATCCTGCAAAGATATTCTTCCTAAGAGTCTCAAGGTGAAGTCTTAACCAGAGATTTTATCTGTTGAAACAGCAACAGCAGTCACCAGAGATCCTGTGGGGCCTGGAGCTTTTCATTCAGGATTCATCGCTTCCTATTCCTTAGGCTTAACAGGAAGGGTACAGAATTTACCTGGCTTTCCACTTTTGTCCAACACATATTAACAGATAAACTGAAACACCTAAGAGAACACAAGTTTATAGGTCCAAAATTCTATAGACCTGAGGAGTACAACTACTCTAAATGAAAAACAACAACCTATACCACATGGATCATAACTACTAGAATTCTCAAATCAGTTTAGAATAAGCCTTGTGAATATGGGCAAAATATAAGGAGAGATATTAATGGTATAAAACAGATATGAGACAATAAAAGAAGAACCAAGGGGAAATATTTGACCAGAAAATATGATAGTTAAAAAAAGTTAATTGGAGTAAAATAGTGCAGCCACTTTGGAAAATATTATAGCAGTTCCTCAGAAATTAAAATAAAATTACTGTATGATCCAACAATTCCACTTCTGGACATATACCCAAGAGAACTGAAAACAGGGTCTTTAAGGGGTATTTATACACCTGTGTTTGTAGCAGTATTAGTCACAATAGCCAGACTGTGGGAGCACCCCAAATGCCCATCAATGAATAAACAGAATGTGACATATGCACACACTGAAATATTACTCAACCATACAAAAGGAAAGATTCCCTACAGCTTGTAATTATTTTTGAAATCAGGAATTATGGGGCCACTAATTGTGTTCTTCTTTATCAAGGTTGTGATGACTTTGGCTATTTGCGGGTCCCTTGAGATTCCATATGAATTTTAGGATAGATTTTTCTATTTCCCCAAAAGTGTTAGTGGAATTTTGATAAGGATTAAATTAAATCTACAGAGAGCACATCCATTTTTAAAGTCAATTAATCTTGACTCTACAACTTCATAAGTTATTATAAGATAGGAGAATTATAGTACCATTTTGTGAGTGAATATATATGCAAATATTATGATTAGTAAAATTAAAATATCAATTATTAAAAATAGTGTCAGTTAAAAAAATCTAATGGTATAAAAAAACATCTTGGTCAAGTAGAATTTATTCCCCAAATACAAGGAAGTAATATTAGAATATACAAGGATTTCTGCCTATCAATAAATAAAAGACAGGAAACCAACTGAAAATTAAGTAACAGTGATTAACAGGTAGTTTACAGAAATGGAATCTCCAAAAAGCTCACAAGCATACAAAGACATGCTTAAATGCATAATTACTTATTTCAGATAAGAGTAAATTAATCAAAAATGAGATACCTAACAATATGGCAAAAAACAAGAAAGCTGGATAATGACAATATCAGTGAAATATACACTGCTTGTAGGTGTGTAATTGGAGGCCATTCTGGAGAAAAAACTGGCAACACTTATTCAAATTAAGTATGCATACATATTATGATCCAGCATGTCCACTCCTGGGTGTATACCTCAAAGCAATTCCCCTATGCACTCATAAGGGGACACAGGTAAAAATGTACATGATACAGCATTGTTCATGGTAATGTGTTGCAGAAGCCAATCTGTGTGTCTAATGTGGTGCAGTTAGAAAAAAATGGATGATATATAGCAACATGGATATATTAAAATATAGTGCATATTAAAAAAATGAAATGATAATTATAATACACTCATACAAATTATAATACATTCAATGCACACAAAACATCATTACACACTTTATAGGAATACTTATGAAAAACCTTAAAATATGTATTTGTCAAACACATTAGAATGCCTATGAGAAGGAGGAATGAGCTTGGAATATGGGGAAAACAGGAATACTGACCAAACAAACTAGTAAATAAGAGAGGCTCCAGGGCCTTGAGTGGACCACTCCTTCCTACCTCCATGGACCAATTCTGACATTGTCTCTTCGGAGGTCTACCCTGAGCACTCTCTCTAAAGACTCCTCTCCACTCACTTTCACATCACCTTATTTTATATTCTCCACAGTGATAATCACCTTCGACCCTTATCTTAAAAAGGTACTTGTTTGTTTTACATTCCCCACACTAAAATGTAAGCCCCACAGTAGCTTATTTACTATTTATTTACTAGTCTATCCTTAAGGCCTACAAGAGGGCTTTGCCCAGAGTAAACACTCAGAAACATTTACTGTTGCTGCATGAACAATGTAGGTATGCAAATTTTGCCAGTTTTCAAGAGCCCAGCTGAATTTGGACACATTTAGAATAAGAAACAAGTTGGATGCTGGCATGGCCAAAGATGGGCCTATTTTTGTGGTAGATGCAGTTGAGGAACCTTTATGATGATAAAGGCAACACTAAAGTTTTGTTTTTTTCATCAATATAATAGGGATGTTTCAGGAACAAAAGAGAACAATGCATTTAAAACACTTCATACAAACCCTGATACTAGTAAAAGCATTATTACCATTATAATATCTTAAGCTTTGCTTATTAGACTTTATATAGTTGAATAACTATCTATGTAGTCAAGAGTCCATGTACTGAATTTCCCTCCATCTATGTTATTTTATGATTTTGTGTTTATGTTAAGTGAACATCTTTATTTCTATAATACTATAGGTTCATTCAAACCTTGCACCATATCTCATTTCTAGAGCTTCAAAAGATTTATATTTAACATCATGTTGAATGAAGTACAACAGTAATTCCCATTTAAAATAAAAGAGCACCTTGGTAACACTCTCTCTCCTTTACACTTACAACCATAACTCACCATATTTTTGCTGCACATTCTTGTACTGTCAATCTCAAGGCAGCAGAAATGGTGTGTTCATGCTTGTTCATTTCACATAGTTTCTTTCCTTTAGAATGTGCTCTTCTCCAGTGTCTATTCTTATATTGCTCTTGGTTTCTCATCCTGTGAAATTGCAATAAACATAATCACTGCCTTCATGGTGAGAACATTATTTGTTAACAGATGGTCGGTTTTCAAAATCTGAATCATTTAAAGTTGGAGACACTGAAAAAGGTAGTCAAAATTGGACTCTGCCTGAAACTGAAAAAGAAAGGTCATTTTTTTTCCAGAATAAATTAAACTCTTAAGAACAGAGTTACTGGCTGCTAGAAGCATTAAAGAAAGCATGTAGAAAGGTATGGGAATTCATTTGTCTTTCTCAATTAGTTAATGAATTTTGAACATTAGTCATTAGGTTTCTCTATTTTAATTAATTTAAGTAATTTATATAATGAAATTTCTGTACATAAAATATTCCTAGTAAGCATTTCGTCATTCATCCCAGAAGGATTTCAAGTAAATTAGTTCAAGTAATTCAGTTCTGCTTTAGGAAGGAGATAGTAGGAGTTGGAAGCTGTGATACAGAAATAGAAGATCTAAGCAGTAAAGTGTTATAAGGAGTAATAACTCCCTTTGATGATTACAATCCACTAGGCAAAAGATGACTGAAAACAAAATGACCAAGGCTTATGAAACATTTAATTTATATTAAATCCATTTTTGTCAGTGTACAATTTTTGAAACTTTCCCTAGTAATTATTCTCTAGTAACTTCTTACAGGTTTGTTTTTAAAATTAATTGTAAGATCCTTGAAATGAAACACCATTTTTTCACTACTTTATTAACTCTCTATTATTATAAGAGTTATTATAATGCCTGTGAAAACATGCCCCAACTGAAAGTTGTGGTTACCTAGATCTAGCAATGGAACTAGAATGGAGTGGGGTGGCTACTTGCACTTATTATGTTTTATTGTTGTTGTTTGTAAATTTTTTAGTTAATTTTAGACATACATAAGGATACTGAGAGTTCCTGAATGCCCTTCAGTCAGCTTCCTCTAATGTTAATATCTTACATGATGATATTACAATTATCAAAACTAAGATAACATTAGTATGATATTATTAGATAAGCTGCAGACTTTATTTGGATTTCACCAAATTTTTTTTTGCTAATGTCTTCTGCTCAAGGATCTGTTCTGAACACCACATCAACATTGTACTTAGTTCTCATGTCTCCTTAATCTCCCCCAAACTGTAATGGTTCTTCGGTTTTTCATTGTCTTTAGTGACCTTGAATTTGAAAAGTTAATTATTTTGTAGCCACTTATTTTGTAGACTGTCCCTCTATTTGGATTTATCTCATAACATGACTAGACAGGTTATTTATAATTGGGAAGAATGCCACAAATGCAGTGTTTCTCAGTGCATCATATCGAAGGGCACATGATATCAATATCTCTTATTACTAGTAATTTTAACCTTGATCTATTTGGTCAAAGTGGAGCCTGTAATTTCTTCACTATAAACTTACTGTATTTCCCTTTGAAATTAATAAATATTTTTGGACAGTTTCTTTGAGTCTATGAAACTTAACTCTACCCACTAATTTTAACTTTCATTGGTAGATCTTGCTTGCAGCAATTATTACTGTGTTCAAATAATGATTTTCTATTCATCTCAGTCTTTCTACATTTATTAATTAGGATTCCTCTGTAAAGAAGAGTTGTCCTTTCTCCCCCTTGTATATATGGTTTTATTTAGAATGAGATGTATATATTTAGATTTATATAGACTCAGAGATAATTCTTTTTTAGTTGGGTTAATATCTGGTATTATTTTTACTATTTGCTCAAATTGTGCCACCAGTTATCTGTTGGCTCCTGTGTCATTTGATATGTCCTTTTTTTGTTTTTTAGCACACCCTTATATTCTGGCACTATAATATATTATGGGTTCATCATATTTTTGCCCCAGGCATGGACTCAACCCCTTCTCCAAGGAGCCCTGATTTCCTTTTATTGGATAATGGATTATAGAAACCAAGATATGAGCATCAGGGGTGTTCATTACTACTAAGGTGTCATCACTTATAAGCTGTCTCAATAGACAGAGCTAGGAGACACATGTATGTATGCAAACTCATATATATATATACACACACACACATATGTACACATACATACATATATAATTAGTTCATACTGACATCTTCTACTTCAATCTAACAGCACTGTAGCCTTCCCTTTTTATTTGTAACTTCTTTCTTTGAGAGAAATCTCACTCTAATTTTCTAAAGTATATTCACTTGATCAACTCTAGCAAACATATAAAGTAGTTTCAAAGTTGTTAAACCCATAGCCCCATTAGAGCCAAATTTACCAATAGTATATAGAACTTATGTACAGTGTACTTTTAGCCTTATTTTATAAAATCAAAACATTGTTAGAAAGTTTTCTTTTCAATTTATGAATCTTTCATTGTTTTCTGGTACAGCTATAGGTGAAAAAAAAGTGCTTTATGGATTGCTAACTAATGAACCTATACAGAACCCCTGACTAATTTGGTCCACACTAACATAATCCTAATGGTCTTAGTCTATAATTATTTACTTTAGGGTAAATCTATAGTAACTGCTATCCAGTGCCCTTAAGGTATCTGAGTCAGCCACAGATTAGCTTTAGAAGAGTCTCTTCACTTCATGAACTAAAAATACATTGCTTTTATTTGGAACCAGATTTGTCTGGCATAGCTTGGAATGAGCAGAACAGCCAATTTATCAACTATGGCAGTCATTCTCAAAGTGTGGACCCCGGACCAACAGCATCAGAATTATCTGGAAACTTGTTAGAAATGCAAATTCTCAGGCCCATACCAGACCTGCTACATCAAAAACTTGGAAGGTAGAGCTTATCAGTTTGTGTTTTAACAAATCCTCCACGATATACTGATGTATGCTTAAATCTAGGACACTTTGGTCTATCCAACCAATCCAATCTCTCTAGGATATTTTGGGATAGTGAGGATTTGGGGCCAGTTCAGAACTAGAGTCAATTTCTGATCCCTATTGCTCTTTACCATCTAAGCAAGTACAGATATAAACCTCCTCATCCCTTTGGAAAACAACAATTTAAAGGCCTTCAGATCTTGAGTCTTGTCTTGCCAATGGGTTTCAGCCCCGGGCAAGTTCACTATGGATTCAATGTGACGTAAGAAATGACAGTAGAACATTCTTGGGGTGAAAGGGTTTATTGCCCACATGTGTGTAGTGAGCCAACCAACCAGGGCCAAGTGAGAGTCCTGGCCAAAGGAACCTTCACTTTATCCACATGCTGGATCACAGGATCTCTTCATGGCAGGCAGAGTGTTCATTTGTGATTCCTATACTTTAAAAATGCATATACATCATCACCTGTGAGTCTTCCTAAAAGGTTGATTTAATTAAAAAGTTTGGGATGGGGCATGAAGTTCTGTTGACAATCTCCCATGTGTAGCCAATGTTGCTGGTCTGCATATCTGCCCTTCTTGTGTTTTAATCTCTCAGTAATATCCCCAGAAATTAGACAGTTTTGATAATAGCCTTGATACCTCCAGCCTATTTCATCTTTGAATAGCTCTGGACATTATGTATTGCTCCTGTCATGCCATATCTCACACCCAAATTCTGATTTTATATTTATCTTTGGCCTTCAAAGTTAAGCATCAGATAACATGTTATAGAAGATCGAAAATACGATGAAAGCTCTCAAAGTTACTCTTAGAATTACTGAGGCTGATCAGTGGGGTAAGATTTAATGTAAAACTTTTAGAAGGCATTCCCCTATTTGAGAATTGTATATTGGAAGATGGCAGACACAGGGCCAGGGACACGACACTTATAAGGACAAAGACTCGTAGCGTTAACTTATCCTAAACCAAGCATTAATCAGAAATAATATATTGAGACACTGTTATAAATGCATCAAAATCAAATTGGACCTTGTCATCTGGAAGGTATATGGTTATATTGGTAAAATGTGGCTTGACATTCAAGACCAAATTCTGCTTAAACTTTTTCAACCATATCTTCCTAATTATCTCCATTCCACCCGGTATTTATCATTCACTCTTTTGTGTGACACTGTTCATCATTCATAGCTATTCAGTACTCACCTCTGATGGCAGACACAACCATGAGCTCCTTAAATCTCCTACAGCTATGGCCCACAGACCAGCAGCAGCAGATGAAAGCTGGTTAAAAATGCAGAATCTCATGTTCCATCCTGTTAAATGAGTAAAAATCTGAATTTTAGTAAAATTCCTCAGGTGATTAAAATGTCCATTAGAATATGAAAAGCACTGCTTAAAGAGAAAAGAAAAGTGATTAACTCATTTTAATGTCCTCACCTTAGAGTTTGGCATAAAGTAGGTCCCTTCAGAGCAACTCTTGAATAATGCAGAATGACCTTACCAATATCACTTAAATTTCTTTAAATGATAAAATCTGTTTAAAATAAATGTCAAGCTCTAAGATAGGGACTAAATATACAACACATACAAATACAATTTTCTAAAACCTCTGTGAAGGGCAAATAAAATAACACAGCTATAATATGGGAGTCACACATTTTCAAGCTCTGCTTTGTGACTGACCCTAACATAGGTAATAGGTGAACTAACATTTGATGTTTGATCTATGTACTATAGAGTAGCCCATCAGCCCGAAGATATCTGCAACAGGCTTGACAGGTCCCTTCAAATAGAGTAACATGAGATCATAATCATTTTTCAAAATTATAATTATAATCCTAATGCTTACAGAAATGAATCTAGAACTGTTTTATAGGCATTCTTTCACTTAGTTCTATGAGGCAGGCACTATAATTGCCCTTATTTTACAGATTTATAGAAGCCAAGTGCCTGATTTAAGAGCTGCTAGCTGAACTCAGCTTTGACTGCTTTCACAGATTAATTCTTAACTCCTGCAACATGCAAATATTAGCTGAAAAACACAAAGCATCTGTAACTACACTTTCACCGAAAAGAAAGAGCCTGAAGTAACAGGCACACGCCTCCTTGCCAATCCCACCTCATGGATCAGCGGCATGGGCTTGAGCAAATGATTCAACCTGCCTCTGCCCATTTCAACTGAGGCTAGTAATGCACACCTACCTGCAGAGTTTTTGTGAAGATTAATCACTTAACTTGTAATAGATGCTGAATTAGGGAAAACTATTCTTATTATTCCTTCTTAATATTAGTAACATATTAAGTAGCTCTATGTCAAAGCAGTACCTTAGATTCAAAGTGAGGGACCCTAGAGTAGAAAGATATGAACAAGAAAAAGCCCAGCCAGAGGGAGTCCTTCCAGGTGGAGCTCTTGATAGTTGCTCATTTCCACTTTCAGTAATGAAAGCAAAACCAGTACACTAATAAGCAGACTCAGTTGGTCTTTATAACTCAAAAGCATTTCAGTAAGCAGCATATTCTTGCAGCTCAATCCTCTGCTCACCTTAACCTCCAATTATGATGATTCACAATGCCATTTTGTCATTTTGCAGAAGCATTTTACAGAAGGATGCACTTTGTAAAAGGTAATATAATCCGTATTTCCAGAGAATTGGTACTTATAAAAACAACTCTTTGATGAATTAACGTATCTCCCTTTTTGTTCTAAAGTATGTGTTTGGAAAAGACAGGGCTCTTCTCTGTTGAGTTAAACAGAGGACTATATAATTGATGGCTGTTTTGAACCTTGACTTGTTTAATATATAATACATTAAAAACTTCTGATGTGAAAGGATGAGCTATATACGACTCAGCAAGTGTGAGAAATTATGCTTTTGTGCTTCGGTTAGCTGCCCTTTGGACATGCTGTTCAGTTATTTATAATGTATTAAAAGAAAAAGGAACAGAAAATAACTACATGCTAAAATTAATTGCCAGTCAAGCTAGTAAGCTCAACTGAATACTGGTATTTTGTTTTAGGGTATGTATACATACAAAAAGCATACCAGGTCTCCAGTGGGAAACAGATGCAGAAGAATAGGAAAAGTAGGCTGTTTGAAAAATACACAGCAAAGAAAAATAAAATGGACTTAATGTGATCTTTTTCTTTTCTCATGGAAAATACAGAGTGGTTTTCAATAGGGTCAACTCTGGAGCCAGACTGCCTGAGCTCAATGCCGATCTCTCTGCTTCCTAGCTGCATGACCTGTGGGGGAAAAATAGGTTCCTCACCTATAAAATGAGGTTTATTGATGCCTACTTCAATAGGGTTTAGCTGTCTAAATGACACTTCACAGATGCCTTTCTGAGTCCCTCAACAAATATAACACCTGAGCATTATTTTTTACCCTGCCTTAATTTTCTTCATTACCTGACACCTATCATTACCTGATATATTAAATAAGTAAGATTTGTTTCTTTATTCTCTCTCCCTCAAAATGAGAGCAGAGGTATTTCCTCCCTATTTTACCCCTAGCATCTAACAAATGGCTTGCCACATAACAAGCACTCAGTAAATGATGTTCATATCAATTGCTATTAAAGACAATGGCCAAAATATTTGTTCATTCACTGAAAAGTATCATTAAAACTGAACTCATCATTTTGAATTTATGAGGAAAGAGAAACAAAGCTATCCATTTGTAGTCAACTGAGTTTCCTTCATGATACTTTGTTTTAGCAGTAATATATCTAGGGTGCATAAACTGAACTGGTTCAAACAAAATACCAAAGGCAGCCTTTTGGTTGAGGTTCGTTTGACTATAAACAACAACCACAAAAATCTGTGATGATTTATCTCTAAGAATAAAGATAAAAGAGTGTAGGCTGTTCACTGGCAGGAGACTGGAATATCTCCCAGAACCATAATAATAGCTGCCACATGTAGGTGTCCACTATGTACCAGGCACCACTCTAAGTTCTTTACATAATTACCTTACTTCATTCTCCCATGGGCTCTGCAAGGTCTGTTATTTGTCTTTTAGATCAATAAACTGTTGCACTGAGAAACCACATAATCTTCCCAAGGTCACAAGTTAGAAAGTGACAGATCTGGGATTCAAACCTAGACAGCTTGACTCTTGGCCCTGTGCTCCTATCCACTCTGCCATACTGCATACCAGCTGCTCATGAATAGTGCATGTCCAGGTTTAACGAAGGGTATGTACTTATGTAACTCCAGGGATCTTGTGTTATGTCTAGGGTCTTGATATCAAAATGACTCACTCTAGTGACTGTCAGTTTCAAATTCCTGGGTAAAAGAAATAATTGGCTTAGATGTCTGCCCTGCATTAATAAGTGATGGCCAATGGTGCAGAGACATAAAATATAGACATGGCATTTCATGGTTAACTCTTATGGTATGACACCTTTCTGAGAGAAAGGATAATTATTGTAAGCTAAGGAGCCACTCCAAAAATTATTTACTAGATAAGATATGAATACTAGAGATGTGGTCTAGAGATTTAGACATATAGAAACATCAATAAGCAGAGGGAAAAAATAAATTCTGTTTAAGTTGTGTGACAACCTTGACTGGTATATATTATTATTCCCATTTTATAGATAATTAAACTGAGGGCAGATAGATCAATTTATACCCAAAGCTAAAGAGCTAGTATATAGCAAAATCAGGCTTTTATATACAACCATTCGTTCCAAAGTCCATGCTTTCTCCACTACACTGTAGTTCCTCCTTTTTGGTTGGCTAAAAGTTGGCTCACAACAAGGAGAAAAGGAGCAGAAAGATGGAGCATTTATAAGAACATTATAATAATCTTTTGTGGTCCATAATGACAATACACAGGATATATATACAACAATTCCAAGGGCTTTCCCCTCATTTGTCTAAAAATCCAAAATAGTCTTCAAACAAAAACTTACATAATTTTCAAGCTCCACATAGTTTGATTCAATGCCAGGTGATAACTCTATAGCCAGTTATTAAAGAAGCTAAGAACTGAATCAGGGATGATATTGTGAAAAGACACTGAATTAAATGGTTAGTGGGAAAAGATCAAGAGACCATGTAACACATACTGTTCATTTAAATTGTGTTTCTGTGTGAGATATTAAAATGATAGACCATCACTAGTGTAACTTAGCTGTTATCAAAATCTTATCTGTTTTTAAGAAACTTGTTTTAATGATAGTGGGGTGAAATGAATCACCTTCCTCTTCCTCCAAGTATTAAAGCAATTAAAAATGTATCTAAGTACATATTTATGTATCTATAGATACATCTATGATTCTAGAAATCTCTCTCTTATCTATCATTTAGTTATCTATCCTCTATCATCTCTTTATTATACTAACTCTCTAGGCCTAAAAATACTACGTGGGTGTTTTTTTGTAGCCACCTATTCTTTAGATGTGCAACTCTTATGACTAAATATTAAAAATACTAACTAGAAATATTTGGGTGGAGAGAAATATAGCAAGTGAACATTTTAGGCCTGGATTTCAGGGACTTCAAGCTTCCATTTGCTAAATATAAAATCTATGCTGTAGTCATTCAGAGCAGGTGTAAATTATTCCAGGTACTGTGTCTTTCAAATAGTCAGCAATTTACAATTTTCCTTTAGAACTGAAAATTGCCCACCCTGGGAGGAAGGAAGCACACGACGAAGTAATTAGTATAGAACTGACCCCCTAGGATCCTCATTTCAAACAAATATTTTTAATATCACACTAAATAATAAGCACAATGTCTTACAAATTTAAAACTATGTGAAGTACCAATTAAATGGAATAGATGCTCTGCTATGCATCACAGAGCAATACGTCTGTGTGTTGAACAGACAAGATGCTGTAAAAATTTGAAACCTCATTTTAAAGACCAAAGCTGGCTGTCTCCTAAACTCATAAACAACACCTCACAAATTTCCTTAAACTTGGCATCAAAGTATGGATGAAGGGAAAAATGCTTCAAGAGAAATAATTAGACTTAGGTTCTTATCTTTGTTGCTTGGGATGTGGTCAACTCTTTCTGTGGCAATTCTTTCTTTCTCTCCCCCACAGACTCTCTGCCCTTTGACTGAGTTTCTTTTTGGATCTATGACATTAATTTTTTTTTTCTGACCTCCCAGAAACCTTTCATAAGATTGCAGGGGAAAAGCCTTGTTTTTCTTGCTCCTCAGTAAACAAAATAGCTGAAAGATTATCTTCATTATTTCATTATAAATTTTCATTAACCACACCCTTGTGGTATAGCATTCACCATTCCAGGCTCTTTCTGAGAAGTTTGGTCAGAAATCCACTATCCCATCGCATCACAATCTGGGCAGAGAAAACTAATATTTTGTACGGATCTGGGTAAGTTCCGGATATCAGCTGTACAACATTGATCCTATAATTAAAACATTGTGTTATACACCTAAAATTTTGATGAGGGTAGATTTCATGTGAACTGTTCCTACTAAGTAAAATAATTTTTTTAAAAGATATACTATTGATCAATTCCTTTAGGATGGTGTTTCTTAGCCAAGGATGGGTTTCAGATTTATCTAAGAAAGTTTTATGAAAGCACGTATCATACATGCCAGGCCTAATACCTGGACTTTTGTTTATGTAATTCTGGGGTAATAAAAAAATTATATTCAATTTGGAAAAACACTCAGTGAGACTATCATGCTTACCTCTGGCTTGGAACCTACTTTTCTACGAAGCATGAAATTTACCCCTGACATAAAACCAGACCATCAGAGAGAAGCATATCAGACTGTATTTACTCCAGCTGTCTTTCTTCTCCATACTCCCCAACCACAAATCATGCCATCGGCCTCTGTGTCAGAGTTTCACTTTGTTTGGGTAAACCCTTTCCCGTCCTTTGCTTTACCTCCAGGTGTCAGTATCATTTCCAGATTGCATGTTGTTCTTTCCTGCGGCTCATTCTAAGAGCAGAGCATTTTTTAACAAATATATTTCAGTGAGTATTTTCAAAACCTGACATTCACTTGCTCTTAGCTTCCTCCATCTGCTGCTGTTCTCTAGAAAGAGTGACCCTGTCATTTCATAGTGAGATCCATATGACCACAGGGCATATTCTCCTCTACTCCATTCCTTCAGGTGGCAAAACAGAATCCATGATTCCTTCCTTAAATGTTTGTTAAAGTGTTAGACAGAAGCACAGATATGAGCAGGATGAAAAGAGGGTGAAGCCCACCGAGAACTCAGGGAGTTAATCAGATACAGCCAAAGAGCCAGTAAGGATTCACAGAGTCAACACCCTTTGCAATGTGAGTTCAACCCACATTCTCTGAATCTGGGTTGACCTTGAGACTTGCCCTAGCTAATGAAGGTGAGATAGGGCAGAGACATGAGACAAACATTATGATTCATTTTCCTAAAAATGCTGAGATGTGAATAGCATAGTGGGAACAAGAAGGACTTATCTTGAGGCTATGAGCAGAGAGTTGGAGGGTTAGATTCCTAACATATTTGGTAATCAGCCAATGACTTATCCTAAGGCAGGGCAAGCAGTCTTAACTGATATGTTCAAGTTTGTCCTACAGAACGACTTAGAGGACTGACTATAAACAGTGACATATTGTCTCTGACTGAAGATAGACATTGTGAGACCACCTGATAAGCCTACACCTTCTGGCTCTTTACCTTTATCCCACTCTTGAAAATTCTTAAAAGACAAAATCACAGCTTTTGGGTGTGCCTCCTCCTCTCTGAGGTCTCTGCACTTGCCCTTCTTCAAGTGTGTCACTCTCTCTGTCTTACTCCAGGTAAGTAGGGAAGAGCTACAGAGAGCTCTGATTTGGGCTGCAAGTTCCCATTGCCTGGGTGACCCAGATGGGACTGCAGCTATACGGTCATGCTGCTTAGTAGACTGCCTGAACATCTCTTTTCTTTGCCTTTAAGAAGTTCTCAGAACATAATCTCACTTCATCCAGTGCTCTGCGGTTCCCCCAACTCCTGGGGTGGTAGGGACTTAGTTCCCATGCAGTGCAGATTCAAATGGACACTGGACACCAGATGACAATGGTTTTAGGAGTTGGCAGTGGATGTGCTCATTGCTGAGCAGCAGTTCAATGAGCTTCCCTTTCCTCCCTCTGTTTTTCCTTCCCCTCTTCTTTATTCAAGTAAACCTGCCTTTGTCTACCTTGACTCTAGCCCACTCCTCCTTTGAAGTGTATTCAAATAAAACTTTCATTCTGCTTCACTACTGTGTCTCTGCTCTTCAATTCTTTGTTGCAGCAGGGACAAGAATCAAAGAGAACAAACTAAACACAACAAAAGGAGTGCATTTTGAGTGGAATCCTTCTTCATTTTGCCTGACTTACTGCAGCATGGTTAGCCCTCCTGCTTTCATCCACTAAATGTCACTAGTCAGTGTAAAAATTAAAATATCTCCATCTCTTTTTAAAGCCATTTAATGGGGTAATGTCACTCAGATTCAGAGCCATTATCCAGAAATCTAAGAGACTTGGGCATTCCCTAAAATCCTCTTCACATGTCCCTAAAGGGCACAGAGATACCATAGGAACTGGATTCCAGAAGAGTTGTAGGTACTGTTAAGTATGGTTGATATTTGAATTTTCTAAGAGCATGTGCATAAGATATATGCAAGTAATAAACCCTTGCCAGCATGCTTTCTATTCTAACAATAAAAGCTTTTAAAAAGGATTTCACTTTAGATACAAATCTTTATTACATAGCAATAAAAATACGTAGACAAGATTATTTTAAACTAGAAAAGCTATAAAACAGAAATTAGAAGGAAATAAACCACCAATTTTAAAAATAACCATTTTAAAAACATCTTTTCGTATATATATATATGATATTCACCATACTTCAGAGTTTTGCCCAGATGACTATCACAGCTCTGCTTCATACAGTTCTCCAATTTTCATGTTGCAATTTCAATGTTAAACTCCTGAAAGAGAATGTAATTAAATGACTGATGCAGGCACCTGAGTTGGCTGTGTCACAGACAGCAATTCAGAAAGTGTGACTGTTTCTTTATCCCAAGAGGAAAAGATAGCAGCACGCTTGGATCATATCCATTCCATGAGAAAGAGAACATCCTGAATTTATTAAAGTCCTCCTGGTATCATCTTGAAGTGACAGGAAAATAATTAGCATGAGAATTAGGGCAGTCTTTTATTTCTGGTTCTCAAACCCTGGGCAAGTCATTGAACTTCTTTGAAATTGCTCTAAAACAGTCCTTTTTTCTTTTTTTGGTTGTCACCCCTACCCACCCAAGGAGGCCTTTTAGAAATATTTCCAGGCTCTACCTCCAACCAACTTAATCAGACTCTCCAGAACTATGGACCAGGTAGGTACATTTCCTGAAAATTTCACAGGGGTTTCTAATTTGTACCCCTAGTTCAAAAAGACTATATTCCAAAACAGTGGTACTCAAATGTCACATGTTTCAGAATCACCTGGAGGCTTTGAAAGGTCAAAAATTGCTGGCACCATCCCGAGTTTCCTTCTGTAGTCTGCAGTGGAGTAGGGTACAAGAATTTGCATTCCTAATAAACTCCCACATGATGATGTTGCCACTGTTTGTCTGGGACCACACCTCAAGGAGCATTGTATTAAGACCTTGTAACTTAAAGTGTGGTCACCTGGCATCTTGCTAGATATTATCTGGATGATTGCTAAAATGCAGAGTCACAGTCCCCACCCCAGACCCACCTGAATTTTGAATTTGCTTTTTGATAGGATCCTCAAGTGATTCAAATGCACACTAAAATTTGAGAACTGGTCTGTTTCTTGAAATTTTTATGATTTGAATTTTGATAATGAACTGTTCAGCTTGCTCAATAATGGCATATATTTTATCAGTATACTACAAAGCAATAATTAGCTTTTGTATTTTAAAATATTTAAAATCAAAATTAACTTCTATTAAAATACCAAAAGATCTTTCAATCTTTTTACTTTTCTTTAACTTACCATCATTTTCTGACCACATATTAGCACATAATTTAGTTTTATCTTGAAGTTCTTAAGAAATATCTCTTTCAGAACTTGGTGTTTGGCACACATGAGGCACTTGGATTACTCGTTCATTCATGTTCTTCCCGCTGTGTCTTTCAGTGCATTTATATTTTATGTTGGCACTTTAATCCTTTCTGTCTACTTCCTGCTGGGTGTTTAGGAAGATTAGTTCATAAAATTAGTATATATAAGATATTACCATGAAACTCTCCAGTAGCAAATATTTTATAACATTTAAGCAACAAAAAGTTCTCTTTCTTCTGCCTTCTGCCTCCTACCATAAGAACATAATTTTCTATATTTCCCTATAAATAGGTGTGTATAGTGCTGTGTAGAACCTCAGGTTTCCTGTTTTATCTTACTGCTTATCACTCTTAGTTGATTTCCTAGAGTACTTACTACAATTTTGGCATTGGATATCAGCAGAATTGAACTATCACAAAATAGGTGTAATATATATTAGTTTAGTAGATCAATAATCAACATTCTTGTCCTTTCTCCTGCAATATCACTTTAATGCTTCATTTTTGAACATTAAATCTCCTGCAGAGATGGTCAGGATGAATGAGGAACTTTCATAGCCTGGAGCAAGTACCTTCTTAAAATCTGTGCCCTAGATTCCTCACTTGCTTCATTCTTATCCTGCTCTGATCTCCTGTATTTGTTATCTGTTGCTGTGTAACAAATTATCCCAAATCTTAGTGGTTCAAAACAACCCACATTTCTTATTGCACAGTTTCTAAGGATCAGGAATCTGGGTACAGCTTAACTGGGTCCTCCATCTCAAGGTCCTTTATCAGGTCGGGATCAAGGTGTCAGCCAAGGACCCGTAATTATCTCAAGGCTTGACTAGAAAATGGTGTGCTTCCAAGCTCATTTACATGGTTGTTGGCAGGATCCAGTTCTCTGTTGGCAGATGAACTGATAGCTTCATTTCTTTGCTGGCTGTCAGCAGGAGACCTCCCTCAGTACTCTGCCACGTGAGACTCTCATAAAGAAGCTTACTACGTGGTAGCTTGCTTTATCAGAACAAGCAAGCAAGTAGAACCAGAGAAATAGAGAGAGAGAGCAAGACAGAAGTCATAGTCTTTTATAACCTAATATTGACAGTGATAGCCTATCACTTTTATCATGTTCCTTTTATCAGAAACATGTCACAAGGTCCAGCCCATATTCAAGGGGAAGGCATTTCATAAGAATGTGAATATCAGAAGTCAGGGATTATTAAGAGTTATCTCAGAAATCTTCTTACTATCTCTCTTCTACACTCCCTAGAAAGCCATACTTGTTCTTTTTCTCCTCGTTGCTTCCTCTTCCTCCACCTCTTCCTCCTTCTTCATTTTCTTCTTCTTCTGATCCAACATATACATAATGCTTGACAAAGTGGGAACACTGTGCTTATTGGCAGATGGACTGATTTGGAATTTCATTATTTTATTATCTACTTGAAAGATTTTAAAATTATCTAGGCACATAGGAAAGCAGCTCCTGCCATCTGGGAACTGACCTGTCATACCAGAGAGGCGTGGGCCACTAAAAGATGACCTGGGACTCAAAGCTAGTCCGCAATGTTCTGTTGCATGTATAACTTTCACAGGACTTCATCAGACAAGGCCATCCCGGGAATCTAATGGAGCAAGACTAAAAGACTATTGTCCAAACTACAAAATGATCAACTATCCCCTATTCTGGATGATTATACGTGACTGCAGCTTCATTACCAATTAGAGCATTAGCCTTGCTTCATCTTCTCACTTCCTAAATAAGAATTATTAAGATACCCAAACATAGAATTGCCCTAATTTCCTGACAGTACCCAACTCAAAGCAAAGCCCTACTTCTTTGAACCCTCCTCAAAATTGCCCAACCCAAGCCCATGTCCTATAATAGGTCCTTTCTAACACATTCTTATTAAGTCACCCCCTGGTTTTCCATGGTATGCTTTTACTCTCATGGCCACAAATCAAAAAATTGTTTTTATTCTACTGTAGTTGATGTCAGTAGTCTTTGGCTATAGGGCATTGGTTGTTCTAATCATTCACCTTGAAAGTGATATAAATTAACTATCATGTACTATTTGGTAAGGATGTTTTTGCTAGCATATAATAGCTTTTTTTTTCTTTCATCACTTTATTCAAAATTTGAAAATAAAATTTATGAAAATAAAATAAAGATAGCAGAGGTCTATTTCACTTGCACAATGAGGTCATTGATCACGGGTCATCTCTTCCTGCCTTGCCCATGAAGCCAATAATATATCCAGAGGGAAAGAAAGAGCCT
The DNA here is from genome assembly GCA_032199065.1 of Smutsia gigantea. NCBI lineage: Eukaryota > Metazoa > Chordata > Mammalia > Pholidota > Manidae > Smutsia > Smutsia gigantea. The sequence continues at coordinate 38,937 of JAVSCE010001466.1, read as the reverse complement.
CATTCCCTTTAAGTCTTACCCCTTCAATGTCTCTTCTTCCTAACACATGTACACAGTACCGAGGACAATGCTAATTGCCCAGCAAGAACTGAAATATACTTCCCTAGAAAGTCAGCACAATATTGTTCTACTCTGAAAGTTTGGTGTATTTTCTCCAAAAGCACCCTGCCTATGTGATGGCCTCTGACTGTGCAGGAAATAGTTTTATGGATTCTGACTTCCCCAGGCTTTAAGTCCATCTCTGATAGCAAGTTCAGCATTTTAGAGGTATGTTACTGTCTTTGTATTTTCCCAGAAATTTTGGATGTGAAATTTTTGTGAAAAACTAAATGCTATTAAATTCTATACCTACAATTAAATTTATCTAAGCTTTAGGTCAGTCATATGTAAAGGAATAAAAGTTAGCATAAAAAGGTACTTACATTGATATAAGACAGCCAGTTTTTATTAATGTTGGATTTAATATAAATTGACCCTACTATAGGTAGATATATAGATGATTAAAGAAAGCATAGCAATGTCATTGTTTAATGACCCTTCTGATTTAGTCATTTTCAAATCCAGCAATTTGTATTAGACCTTTAAAAGAAAATTATTGCTGAGCAATCAGTATGAAAGTTATCGGTGTTTCCTGCTATTTGTCTTGGTAACAGAGGTGAATGATCTATGGCTCAATCATTTTATAGCTCATCAGTCATTATAAATGTATTTTTTATGAAACTTATTCTTCTAAATGTTAAATTTCTTAGGTTGTATGAGAATAAGCCTGCACCTAATACCTATTCCTTATGCTTTCTTTTCCTTTTTCGGATGGGAAGTAGATGGAATAGTAGAAGTATTAGAAGTAATAGAAATTCTACAGGAAGCAGGTGGAAAAGAAGAAAAAGACACATGCCCACAGAATATAACAATAAAAGCCACTTCCATATAGAAACAACAGCAATATTCTAGAAAGAAGACTGACTTTTTTCAGTGAGGGTGAGTGGAGTTGCTTGTTTGATTTTTGTTCTGTTTTCTGTTTTGCTTTTTAAAAACTAGACATAACCTTATCATCTTTGGACCATATTATAGAAAGATTAAAGCATCATGTGAAATATTAACCTAAAAGAGTGACCAAAAATACTGGCCATTTTGTTTTAGGGCACCTGGTAGCTGTTGAAAGAAAAGGCAAGTTAAATATGTCTAGTGTACTTTAATAACAATGTTTTCCAATGTGTTCCAATGAAAATTAAGCATGTTTCTACTGCCCAGGATTTGAATAGAAGAGGGTCAAAAGGTTTCTAAAACATAAATGTGATTATATGTCGACATATGATCCCAATGAAGAAGAAAGTGTAGATGTGGTATCTTAAAAACCATCATCAATAAAGCAGCCCTGGGAGACCCAAATAAAAGTAGAAAAAAACAGACAGAGAAAAAAGGCACATACTTTAGGATGAATATAGGAGAGGCACAGATGTCTCAAAATAGTATATAGAAATAGAAATCCTAGAATAAACCAAGGCTTATAAAAAAAAGGTAAAAGCAAGAAAATGTTTTTTTCCTTATGTTTGGAGATAAAAGAAAAGGAATCTATATAGCCATTGCTTAGCATAGATGTAACATGATAGATGACAAAAAGAGAAGCTTCTCAAATTTTCTTTTTATTATTGTCTTCTCCATTTATACTTAAATAAGTGATCTTCAGACCAAAAAGGTTAGAACGAACTTTGGAAAAGGAGAAAAGATGCTCAAAATAAGTAGTTGGTAGCAGGAGTTCTAGTACTCCTTATAGCTAGTGACAAATCCTAAAAAGTCTTTGGGAATGCATTTTGTCACTTTATGGAGTACTTGATATTTAAATTATTTTCCCTAATTATTTATGCTGGTAGCTTTATTACCCAAAACAAAAATATCTCTGTTTTATATATAGCTATGTTTTGGGACTTAGTTGCACACATTTTTATCTCTACCATGATGAGGGAATTTATCAATTTAGGGAGATGGCCTGGCTCATCATGGTATTTTATTTTCATATGTGAAAAACCATTACTATTACAGATTTTACTGAAATGGTAATTAGTCAATCCACTTTAGGTTTCATCCAGATCAGTTTGATGAGACAGTATAATCCACATGTACCTTCTCTTATATAAATTCAGTACAAGTGAAACATCATATTTGGGTTTAATACATAATGATCCTTCAGTAGACTGAATCAGATTTATTTTTGTTACAGTTTTGGTTCCTGAGTATAAACTGAAATTGGGATATTATGCATCAAAATATGTCTCAGCCATTCCATTCCATACAACAGAGATAAAAATGTAATCTGCAGGCCCTGATACAGTTTCTTTGAAACCGTCTTGATGAGTAGTGAAGAAAGCGAAGACATGAAAACCCACCTGTGAGAAGCAGAGAATGCTGGGTCACCCACAGCGCTGCCCTGCTGGAGGGGCGGTGGATGGCCGGAAGTGGGGACGGAGAAGACACTCTACCCAGGTAACGACAAAACTGAGGAATGGTAGCGGAGAGTGCACTGCTGAGCAGCAGTAAGGCAGAAGCCCGCCGCCCGGAGGTACAGGCAGAAAGGGAAGAAAAAGTCAGCTGAGGAAGAAGCCAGGGAGAAAGAGCCTCATGAACCTGCTTGACGGAGCAGAGCTTGTGATTAAAACCACAGGGAAAGTATACATGGCTCCAGACCCAGTTCAGACAACTTTCTAAAAGGAGGAATACTAGAAGACACAGACGTGGAAACGGGATGTATAATTTCCTGTATATCAGGATGAGAGAATTTCAGGAAGGCTATTTTTTTTATAATTTATTTTGGTATCATTAATCTACAATTACAGGTGCAATATTATGGTTATTAAACTACCCCCTTCATCAGGTCCCCCCCACCAACCCCATTACAGTCACTGTCCATCAGCGTAGTGAGATGCTATAGAATCACTACTTGTCTTCTCTGAGTTGTACTACCCTCCCCGTGCCCCCACAACATTACATCTGCTAATCGTAATGCCCCTTTTTCCCCCTTGTCCCTCCCTTCCCACCCATCTTCCCCAGTCCCTTTCCCTTTGGTAACTATTAGTCCATTCTTGGGTTCTATGAGTCTCCTGCTGTTTTGTTCCTTCAGTTTTTTTGTTTGTTCTTATACTCCACATATGAGTGAAATCATTTGATACTTGTCTGTTTCGGCTTGGCTTATTTCACTGAGCGTAATACCCTCTAGCTCCATCCATGTTGTTGCAAATGGTAGGATTTGTTTTCTTCTTATGGCTGAATAATAATCCATTGTGTATATGTACCACCTCTTCTTTATCCATTCATCTACTGATGGACACTTAGGTTGCTTCCATTTCTTGGCTATTGTAAATAGTGCTGCAATAAACATAGGGGTGCATCTGTCCTTTTCAAATTGGGCTGCTGCATTCTTAGGGTAAATTCCTAGGAGTGGAATTCCTGGGTCAAATGGTATTTCTATTTTGAGTTTTTTGAGGAACCTCCATACTGCTTTCCACAATGGTTGAACTAATTTGCAGTCCCACCAGCAGTGTAGGAGGGTTCCCTTTTCTCCACATCCTCGCCAACATTTGTTGTTGTTTGTGTTTTGGATGTTGGCCATCCTCACTGGTGTGAGGTGATATCTCATTGTGGTTTTAATCTGCATTTCTCTGATGATTAGCGATGTGGAGCATCTTTTCATGTGCCTGTTGGCCATCTGAATTTCTTCTTTGGAGAAGTGTCTATTCATGTCCTCTGCCCATTTCTTAATTGGATTATTTGCTTTCTGTTTGTTAAGGTGCATGAGTTCTTTATACATTTTGGATGTCAACCCTTTATCAGATACGTTTTTTATGAATATATTCTCCCATACTGTAGGATGTCTTTTGTTCTACTGATGGTGTCCTTTGCTGTACAGAAGCTTTTCAGCTTGATATAGTCCCACTTGTTCATTTTTGCTTTTGTTTCCCTTGCCCGGGGAGATATGTTCATGAAGAAGTCGCTTATGTTTATGTCCAAGAGATTTTTGCCTATGTTTTTTTCTAAGAGTTTTATGGTTTCATGACTTACATTTAAGTCTTTGATCTACCTTGAGTTTACCTTTGTGTATGGGGCTAGACAGTAGTCCAGTTTCATTCTCTTACATGTAGCTGTCCAGTTTTTCCAACACGAGCTGCTGAAGAGGCTGTCATCTCCCCATTGTATATCCAGGGCACTTTTATCAAATATTAATTGACTGTATATGTTTGGGTTAATGTTTGGATTTTCTATTCTGTTCCACTGGTCTGTGGGTCTGTTTTTGTGCCAATACCAAATTGTCTTGATTACTGTGGCTTTGTAGTAGAGCTTGAAGTCAGGGAGTGTAATTCCCCCTGTTTTATTCCTCCTTCTCAGGATTGATTTGGCTATTCGGGGTCTTTTGTGGTTCCATATGAATTTTAGAATTATTTGTTCCAGTTCATTGAAGAAAGCTGTTGGTAGTTTGATAGGGATTGCATTGAAACTGTAGATTGCCTTAGGTAGTATAGCCATTTTGACAATATTTATTATTCCTAGCCAAGAGCATGGGATGCATTTACATTTGTTAGTATCCTCTTTAATTTCTCTTAGGAGTGTCTTGTAGTTTTCAGAGTACAGTTCTTTCACTTCCTTCGTTAGGTTTATTCCTAGGTATTTTATTCTTTTTGATGCAATTGTGAATGGAATTGTTTTTCTGATTTCTCTTTCTGTTAGTTCATCATTAGTGTACAGGAAAGCAGCAGATTTCTGTGTGTTAATTTTGTATCCTGCAACTTTGCTGAATTTAGATATTAGTTCTAGTAGTTTTGGAATGGAATCTTTAGGGTTTTTTATGTACAGTATCATGTCATCTGCAAATAGTGACAATTTGACTTCTTCTTTACCAATCTGGATGCCTTGTATGTCTTTGTTTTGTCTGATTGCTGTGGCTAGGACCTCCAGAACTATGTTGAATAACTGTGGAGAGAGTGGGCATCCCTGACTTGTGCCTGATCTTAGATGAAAAGTTTTCAGCGTCTCGCCATTAAGTATGAAGTTAGCTGTGGGTTTGTCATACATAGCCTTTCTGATGTTGAGGTACTTGCCGTCTATACCCATTTTGTTGAGAGTTTTAATCAGGAATGGATGCTGAATTTTGTCAAATGCTTTTTCAGCATCTATGGAGATGATCATGTGGTTTTTGTTCTTCTTTTTGTTGATGTGGTGGATGATGTTGATGGATTTTCGAATGTTGTACCATCCTTGCATCTTTGGGATGAATCCCACTTCATCACGGTGTATGATCCTCCTGATGTATTTTTGAATTCGGTTTGCTAATATTTTGTTGAGTATTTTTGCATCTACGTTCATCAGGGATATTGGTCTGTAATTTTCTTTTTTGGTGAGGTCTTTCCAGGTTTTGGTATTAGAGTGATGCTGGCTTCATAGAATGAGTTTGGAAGTATTCCCTCCTCTTCTATTTTTTGGAAAACTTTAAGGAGAATCGGTGTTATTTCTTCTCTATATGTCTGGTAGAATTCAGAGGTGAATCCATCAGGCCCAGGGGTTTTGTTCTTGGGTAGTTTTTTGATTACCAATTCGATTTCGTCACTGGTGATTGGTCTGTTTAGTTTTTCTGTTTCTTGCTTGGTCAGTCTTGGAAGGTTGTATTTTTCTAAGAAGTTGTCCATTTCTTCTATCTTTTCTAGCTTGGTAGCATATAGATTCTCATAATATTCTCTTATGATTCTTTGTATTTCTGTCGGGTCCGTTGTGATTTTTTCTTTCTCATTTCTGATTGTGTTTATGTGTGTAGATTCTCTTTTTCTCTTAATGAGTCTGGCTAGGGGTTTATCTATTTTCTTTGTTTTTTCAAAGAACCAGCTCTTGGTTTTATTGATTTTTTCTATTGTTTTATTCTTCTCAATTTTATTTATTTCTTCTCTAATCTTTATTATGTCCCTCCTTCTGGTGACTTTGGGCCTCATTTGTTCTTCTTTTTCCAATTTCAGTAATTGTGTCTTTAGACTATTCATTTGGGAATGTTCTTTTTCTTTAAATAGGCCGGATTGCAATATACTTTCCTCTTAGAACTGCCTTTGCTGCGTCCCACAGAAGTTGTGGCTTTGTGTTGTTGTTGTCATTAGTCTCCATATATTCTTTGATTTCTGTTTTGATTTGGTCATTAACCCATTGATTAACTAGGAGAGTGTTGTTAAGTCTCCATGTATTTGTGAGCCTTTTTGATTTCTTTCTAAAATTTATTTCTAGTTTTATACCTTGGTGATCTGAGAAGTTGGTTGGTAGGATTTCAATATTTTTGAAATTACTGAGGTTCTTTTTGTGGCCTAGTATGTGGTCTATTCTGGAAAATGTTCCATGTGCACTTGTGAAGAATGTGTATCCTGTTGCTTTTGGGTGTAGAGTTCTGTAGATGTCTGTTAGGTCCATCTGTTCTAGTGTGTGGTTCAGTGCCTCTGTGTCTTTACTTATTTTCTGTCTGGTTGATCTGTCCTCTGGAGTGAGTGGTGTGTTGAAGTCTCCTAAGATGAATGCATTGCTGTCTATTTCCTCCTTTAATTCTGTTAGTATTTGTCTCACATATGCTGGCGCTCCTGTGTTGGGTGCATATATATTTATAATGGTTATATCTTCTTGTTGGACTGACCCCTTTATCATTATGTAATGTCCTTCTTTATCTTTTGCTACTTTCTTCGTTTTGAAGTCTATTTTGTCTGATACAAGTACTGCAACACCTGCTTTTTTCTCTTTGTTGTTTGCATGAAATATCTTTTTCCATCCCTTCACTTTTAGTCTGTGTATATCTTTGGATTTGAGGTGAATTTCTTGTAGGCAGCATATAGATGGGTCTTGTTTTTTTATCCATTCTGTTACTCTGTGTCTTTTGATTGATGCATTCAGTCCATTTCATTTAGGGTGATTATTGATAGATATGTACTTATTGCCATTGCTGGCTTTAGATTCGTTGTTACTAAGGGTTCAAGGGTTGCTTCTTTACTATCTAACAATCTACCTTAACTTTCTTGTTATGTTATTGTAAACACAGTCTGATGTTTCTTTATTTCTCTCCCTTCTTATTCCTCCTCCTCCATTCTTTCTATAATAGGTGTTTTATTCTTTGCCTTTAGTTAGTATTTGGATGGTCTGCTTTCTTTGCTATGATTTTATTTTCTCTGGTGACATCTTTTTAGCCTTAGGTGTGCTTCCATCTAGAGCAGTCCATTTAAGATATCCTGTAGTGGTGGTTTATGAGAGGCAAACTCTCTCAACTTTCGTTTATCTGGAAATTGTTTAATCCCGCCATCATATTTAAATGATAATCGTGCTGGATACAATATTCTTGGTTCGAGGCCCTTCTGTTTCATAACGTTAAATATATCATGCCATTCTCTTCTGGCCTGTAAGGTTTCTGTTGAGAAATCTGATGATAGTCTGATGGGTTTTCCTTTGTTGGGTCCCTTGTGTTGGGAGATTTATGAGCTTCGGTGGACTGCGAGACTACTTCCTTCCCCAGCGAGGGAAAGTTTTCAGCAATTATTTCTTCAAAGACAGTTTCTATCCCTTTTTCTCTCTCTTCTTCCTCTGGTACTCCTATAATGCGAATATTGTTCCGTTTGGATTGGTCACACAGTTCTCTTAATATTCTTTCATTCTTACAAATCCTTTTATCTCTCTCTGCCTCAGCTGCTCTGTACTCCTGTTCTCTGTTTTCTATTCCATTAACAGTCTCTCGCATCTCATCCATTCTGCTGTTAAGCCCGTCGATCGCTTATCTGATTTCTGTATTGTCTTTCCTCAGTTCCCTCACTTCCTCCCTCAGCTCTTGCACATTTCTCTGTAGGTCCATCAGCATGGTTAATGACTTTTATTCTAAATTCTTTTTCAGGGAGGCTGTGCATTTCTATCCCTTCAGACTCCCTCTCTGGGGTTGTCTGGTTGATTTTGGTCTGAACCATATTCCTCTGTCTTTTCATGGCCTTATAATTGGTCACTGATAGTTGCCACGTATGTCAGCTGGGCTCTTTAAGACTTTAAAAAGAGAAGAGAAAAAAAAGAAAAAAAGAAAGAAAAAAAGAAAGAAAAGAAAAAACAAAAACAAAAAACAAAACAAAACAAAACAAAAATGCCCACCAGACGTAGATTCTGTGGGAATGCTCTAGGTGGCGCTATTGCCCCACTATTCCACAGCTGTGACTCCGCAGGGCCCTTTCTCGCTCTGGCTGGGGTGGGAACGAATAGGAGGCTGTTGATCTCAGTGAGAAGTGTTAAGTATGGCTACGCTTCCTCAGTCGCCAGCTAAGGCGTCTGAAACTCCCAGGACTCCCAGCCTCCTGGGCTGAGTGTGCTGGGCTGATCCGGCTCCTCCACTGGGCTCCTGTCTCTTTAAGACCGCTGAAGAAAGCGCGCGCTTTTTTTTTTTTTCCTTCCCGGGAGCCGGCTGCAAGCCCCCTGGCGCGTTCCCTGCTCAGATTCTGCCCCTCTGTCTCTCAAATCTCTGCTGCACTGTGCAATGTGGGTCAGCGCTCCCCGCGCAGATCACCGGGGCTGGCTACTTCGCGGGGTGTGCTTCCACTCCCTCCCGGCTCTGAATCCTCTCCTCCCGCTGGTGCGCTGGGGTGGGGGAGGGCTCGGGTCCCGCTGGGTCACGGCTCCAAATCTTACCCGCTTCTTGGGGTGCCGAGTCCTCTCGTGTGTAGCTGCACGCTGTGTGCTTTCCTGTGTATTCTCGTCTCTCTTTTAGGAATAGATGTATTTTCTGTGTTTTCGTAGATAAATATAGTGTTGGGAGGAGATTTCAGCCACCCTGCTCACCTATTTTAGTGCATTTAGATTGTTTATATGTTTTTTGTAACTAGTGCTGAGATTACAATGCTGTGTATTAAATTTTTTCTGATTATTATTTAGCGTCCAATTCTGAAACTAAAAAAAAATAATAATAATATTACAATTTACTGATTTGCCGTGGTGATCAGATGAATTCTCAGCAAGTTGCCAAAGATTCTGATATCAGCACACTTAAATATATTATAGTGATAACAGAGAGAGAGAGACAGAGAATGATTTAGTTTAAATAGAAATTTGACCCCCAAAATAGTGTTAGGTTAATTATATACATTTTAATACTCTGGGTTCTCATCCTTAAAGTGTTGGGTTTTTTTCATTTTTAGGAATGAAAACTCCATCAAAAATTTTTAAGCTTTACATTTTTTAACATACCATTTAAGGCAGATAATTTCAATATTAAGGAAAAGATGCATAAGAAAACTAGAATAACTAGAAATCAAGTATGTAGCTTATTCTTTGACTTTCTGAAAATATAAATGGCAAAGGTGCAAAATTGTGTCATAGTGTCTTATAGGGGCATCTTCTAGTAACTAGGATATAGGGTTGTGACATAAAAGAAAGCAGGAACAGAAAACTTTTTAAAAGGTATTTATGACATGTTTATAGTAAAGTTATTTTATAAAAAACGTATAAAAATTCAATCAGGAAAAGGTAATAATGGTACTCCTCTCTACATTTACTTGTCTCTCTTTTTAAAAACATAAATTATTTTGGACACTTTCTTGGCTGTCATTGTCTATACTGTATAAAAGTTAAATTAAAATGTACCTTAAATTTTATCCACTTCCAACCTAGGGAACATTGCAATTACTCTGTAGAATGTATGGTTGTGTCTGTCTAAAGTACCTCAAATGGAATTTTAACATAACAGTTTTGTCATGTATTTCATTATAAACAATGACACAAATTTACCTGACCTCTTACAATGCTGTCAAAATGTTAGACTTATGATGTAACTACACTCTAAATTGACCTTTTCTTTTGTTTAAAAAAATATGTAGACCAAAATAAACATCAATTTCTTCCTTTATGTCCTCTTGTACAAATTTTAAAGAAATGAAATACTGTGATTTGAAAATTGTTTCCCAGGGAAATAACTGGCTTTCATAAAACTAGTTTTTAAATCTCATGACATAAATGTAAAACCAGAAAATATTTGAGTTAAAAAAATAACAAATATTTATTGAGCACCTACAGTGTGCCAGGCACTCTTCCAGGCTCTGAAGCTACTTCAGTAGGTTTTAGGAGTATCTAGAAATTTCTGTTGGAATAGATGTAATGGGAGAAGGAAAGAAAAATCAAGGATGGCTCTTAAACTTCACTTGAATAGGTAGGTGAATGCTTATCCTCATTTATAAGATGGAGAAATCTCAAAGAAAAGAGTGAGGAGAAAAATCAATAGTTCTAACCTAGATGCATTATTTTTGACATCCAAACACCTCTAGTAGTGACTGTGTTTTCTAGTCATAAATTTAGGGGAAAGGTTGAAGCTAGATAATTAATTTGAGAGTTCTTAGTAATAGAACTTTTTGTCTTATTAGGCTTCTTAGTATATGAAATCATGGCACTAAAAAGATGGTATAGAGAACAAAGAGAAGAAAACCAGTTATTCAGTCCTCTACCACTTCAACATTTACAGGTCAAACAAAGGAGGAGCCTCAACAAATGAATTTGAGATAGCGTGGCCAAGGAGATGGAAGAAAAACCCGGAGATGTTGTACCATTGGAAAAAAGATAAGAAAGGCTTATAGGACAGACTGGTTAGCTAAGAACTGAGTACTGCTGAGCTTAAGAATTCAGACCCAGTGAGACATTGAATTAGACAATATGGAAGTCACTAGTGATTCTTACATTTCTCTTTGAGGAGGGATTCTTAAGGTAAAACATTTCTCTTTGAAGAGGGATTCTTAAGAAACCCTCATCTCTTTATGTTTGTCTAATGTATTTATATCCTATAAAGTACTCCAAATTCAATTTAGAACACTTTGAGAAAGACAATATTTCTCTCTTCCCCATAAGATCTGTGAGTCTAGAGAGATGGAGTAGTGTAGCAGTTATACATAATGAGAAAGAAATGTAAGCCTATTTGGTGCTTCCACTCAATGCCTCCCTTCCACCTTAAGTACATGCAATTATATATAGAAGACCAGGCCAAATAGTCAGTCATAGCATTCTCTTAAGGCAAAGAGATAAATGGAGATTATATTTCAAAACACAGTGCTTTGAGACTAGAAGGGATTTATTCAGTAAATGCCAAATCTGAATTTGAACATTGTAATAGATAAAGCTTTGGTTACAAATTAGAAAGATACTGGTTTCATTTCTATCACTGACTAGTTAGTGACTTATGGAAAACAATTTAGTTTCATCTGTGTTTCCTAATTTATAAAGCTAAGGAGTTGAGCCAGATTATTTTAAGGTTCCATGTAGGCTAAATATTCTCTGATTTTATAATTCTTCTCTGCCATTGTCTTTTGACCTAGAAAAATGAGAAAAGATCAAATCTAAAATACTACAGGGCTCACAGTCTAGGCCAAGTAATGTTATACTTAGGCTTGTTGCAATAATGCTGCTTTGTGTTTTTAAAGGCCTTTTATTCCCCAAAATACATACATTTAATTGAACTATCTAAGTTAAGGATTGTATTTTTCAAACATGTAAAATATCTACTTATATATCCACTTGAACATATATGTCTTTATAAAAAAGATTTCTAAATGTAATGCCAGTTAAGTCTTTAATTAAAATAGTTTTACCACAAATCTTTCAAAGAGTAATATTTACAAGACTTTTAAAATTTTTGTATAGCATCACAGTAGTTCCCAAATGCATTAGATTGAAGTTTCTGGTTTTGTAATGACTTACTGTAATACAAATGAATCACAGTTTCTCGAGGAATGAGAGTAGAATCAGAATATTCATATATTTTATGAACACCATTTATGCAGAATGCTGTAAACTAGTTTTTTCTTTTTTTTTGGTAAATGGGCTTTTTAAAAGTGGGCTTACAGTTATATCTATTAGTCCATAATAGGCATTTTCTATTTGTTAAGTCAGTATATATTTTAATGTAGTATTTGTTAAGTAATATATAGATATTTATAATTAAACTTGGTGTCTTGGGGAGATCATTGTTTGTTTATACTTACGCATATTTTCAAGAACCTGGCTGAAAAAAATCAGAAAATATTTTTTAGAAAAATTGGCTTTCACATTAGGCCACAAAAGAGTGTTACTGCCAAAAATGTTAGTGCCAAAGAGCTGACCACCCCACACACACACCAAAAAAAAAAAAATCACTGGACTCATAAGGAAACAATGAATAAGAATCATCACAAACAGAAACCACAAGATCAGATATCAAATACTGCAGATGTTAGAATGATCAGATACCAAAAGCAAAGTAAATATGCTTAATAAATTTGAAGAAATAAGATAATTGGTAGTCATTTGCAACAACATGGATGGAGCTAGAGGGTATTATGCTCAGTGAAATAAGCCAAGCCGAAAAAGACAAGTATCAAATGATTTCACTCATATGTGGAGTATAAAAACAAAGAAAAAAACTGAAGGAACAAAACAGCACCAGACTCACAGAACCCAAGAATGGACTAATAGTTACCAAAGGGAAAGGGACTGGGGAAGATGGGTGGGAAGGGAGGGATAAGAGGGAAAAAGGGGCATTATGATTAGCAGATGTAATATTGGGGGGGCATGGGGAGGGCTGTACAACTCAGAGAAGACAAGTAGTGATTCTATAGCATCTCACTACGCTGATGGACAGTGACTGTAATGGGGTTGGTGGGGGGGACCTGATGAAGGGGGTAGTTTAATAACCATAAAATTGCACATGTAATTGTAGATTAATGATTACCAAAAAAGATAATGGGTAATATAATGAAGGAGACAGCAAACATCAAAATTCACCTAGCAGATTTAAAAAATACTCAATAAGATTTCTAGAGGTAAAAATGATAATACTTGAAAATGGCAAATAAATGGAGCAGTGAAACATATTAGACCCTATTGAAAAGAGAATTAGTGAACTGGTAACATACATATGGAAAATAATTCAGAAAGCAAAACAGAAATAAAAGATATAAAGATATCCTAGTGAAGTTAAACATTTAAAATAAAGAAAGTCCTGCCCTAATGGAGGCTTATGGAGCAGAAACCAACAGAAAAACAATAAACATAATAAATAATCACATACACACAGATACATGTGTATGTGTGTATATATATATATATGTTTACAAATACTATGAAAAATATTGAGTGGGAGTGTCTATGGAAGGACACAATGGTAATTTAAATAGAGTCTGGGTAGACCTCATTGAAAAGTGACACTTGAATAAAACCTTAAAGGCAGTGAAAGTGTTAGCCATACAGATATTTGGAGGAAGAACATCCCAGAAAAATCATTACTAAAGAAGGGGAATGGTCTAACATGTTTGAGGAGTAGCCACAAAGCCAGTATTAGACAGAGCAAGAAAAAATCAAGGGATTACATCTGAGAGGTAGCAAACATCTGAGCATGTGGGACTTTAAGGGACCTTGGCTAAGTAAAATGAGTAACCATTGGTAAGTGTTGCATATAAAAGTAACATGATCTGAAGTATATTTCTAGAGGATCAGTTTGGTCCTCTCTTGAGTAGACACCGTGGCAAGAAAGACAGTATAAAGACTCAATAAACATAAGCTATCTTTACTGATTTTATTACGTCATAATATCTTTTATAGAACTGCCATGGAACATATCAGGAACTTTTACAGCAGAAAAAGTTCAAGGTGTTCTCTAGATTCTCTTTTTAACATAAAGTCTAATGTCATTCTTGGACAAGGGCAGGAACATGGTGCCAGATGAGAAGCTGAGATGGGGGAGGTTGAGGCAAAATGTAAAGCACCTGTTTTCAGAGGCCAAAGTAGAGGCTTAGCAGCTGAGACTTGCTTTGGATTCAGACAAAAGTGGTCATTCAGGTTTTAGTCTTGTCTGTCTCTAAGACCTTGGACAAATCTCTGAATTTATATCTGCCTTTGTTTCCTTTCTGTCAACTTGTATATGTCACATATACAAAGGAGTGCATTAAATATAAAAGAAGATCCACTTAACTGTTCCATGTTATATATATTAGTATATTGAAAGCCCTGTTAAGAACCCCTCTTCAATCACCTAACCTAATCACCTCCCTATCCCTAACTTTTAATCACCTTCCCTCAGAATGACCTCTATCCTGAGTTTTCTGATAATCATACTTTTGTTTCCATTATACTTTAATTTTACTAGCTATGTATAAATCCCTGAACAATAACAGTTTCTTCTTTTTTCTCTGCTCATTCATCCATTTATTCAATAAATATTCATTAGTATAGTATATATTCTTCTGTGATTTTCTGTTTTTACTTTAGATCATGTTTATGAAATTCAACTATGTTAATGTAACTATCTGTGGCTTGTTTATTTTCATTGGTGTATAATATTACATGGTAGGCCTATGCCATAATATATTTGTTCAGTGCACATTTAGTTGACACTTGGGTTGTTTTCAGAATTTTTTGCTGTGATTATTTTGCACATACATCCTACAGAAAACATTGTGGAATGGAATCTCTGAATCAACAGTACTAGATAATGTCAAACTGTTTTCTAATGTATTTGTAATAAAATACCCTCTCAATGCAGAGTGCAAGACTTTCTTCTGTTTAGCATGCATACCAACATTCAGTATTGTCAGAATTTTTTCTTTCTTATCAACAACGAATTCATACTTTTATTTCTCACTGTTTTCATTTTTATTTCTCTAATTACTGTTAAAATAAATTCTTCACATAGGTATTGACCAATCATATATTTTCTTTTTTAAAGTTCTGTTCTATTTTCTGCCCTTTTCCTCTTAGATTGTTATACTTTATCTTTTTTTTGAAAATACATTTGACCCTTGAAAAATGCAGGGGTTAAGGGCACTGAAAACCCATGCAGTGGAAAACCCACATATAACTCTTGACTCCCCAAAAACTTAACCTCCAATAGACTTCCTGACCAGAAAAAAGCCTTACCCATAACATGTCAATTAACACATATTTTGTATTATACACTGCATTCTTACAATAAAGTAAGCTAAAGAAAGTATTTTTTTCAAATTGTCACAAATTCCCCAAAGATGTTCCAATATATTTATTGAAAAGAATCTGTGAATAAGTGTAACTGTGCAGTTCAAACCCCTGTTGTTCAAGTGCTACCTGTAAATATAAATGTAAAACTAAATATAAACATTGGCTTAGTCCACCCAGGCTGCTAGAACAAAATACCATAGACTGGGTGGCTCACTAACAACAGAAATTTGTCTCAGTTAGGGAGGCTGGGAAGTCCAAGATCAAGGCACTGGCAGATTCAGTGTCTGGTGAGGGCTCACGTTCTGGTTCCTAGACTAGCCTGTCTTCTCCATGACTCCTCACATGATGGAAGGGGCTAAGAAGTTCTTCAGCATGTCATTAAGAAGGGTACTAATCTCACTCATGAGGGGCTTTCCCACATGACCTAATCATATCCTCAAAGCCCAATGCAGGCTAAAATTCAATATGTGAATTTGAGAGAGACACAAATATTCAGTCTATAGCAAACAAAAATATACTCTAAACACATGCATACATATACACACATTCTAGGTAACAGTCCTTTGTTAATTACACGTGAGGCAAAATCTTCTCCCACTCTGAAGAATTATCTTTTACTATCTTTAAAATAACTTTTATTTAACAAGCTTATAATTTTAAATAGTCAAATTTATCAATGTTGTATCTTATTTAAGAGTCCCTTCATTTTCCAAAGTGATGAAGGTATTTTCTATATTATCTTCTAAAGCTTTACACTTTGACTATTATTTTTTAGAGTACCTGGGATGGGGCAGGGATCATAATTGTAAATTCATATATTTTCTTTTTTAAAGTTCTGGTACATCTGTGAAAATAACATTTGTGAAAAAGATCTGAAGTAGGTAGAGGCAGTGATTTCCATGACGGACACTTCTTCCCCCACTCCTTCCGCAATATTCTTGCCCTTTCTATAATCCTGTGTAATTAAATCCTGGCACATTGACTCACTAAATCTCCTTCCTGATCCTCATACACACTGTGAATCTTTGTACTTTTTCTGAGGAGCTCAGTAAAGTTTTCCTTACCTAACTTGTAAAGTAGCCAAAGCACATCTTAAATTACTTGAAGCCTTTCATAGCAGCTTTTCTAATAAAAAAAAGTATGAGTTTCTTCTTCAGCTGAAATAAAATTCCATAATACCAAATGAGATATACTATGGTTTTCATCAGCTACAGATTTTGGTGTATTATTCTTATGGTCTTAAAGAAGGAAACCAAATACATTTCATTTTCTCTGGACTCAGCGTTTATGGAGCATTGACATTTAATTACTGCCCCAAATGGTCTAGAAAAGTCAGGCATTAGGACAAGCTGGGGCCCATATATCCAAGGTTTTATGTATTATCAGACACTTGAAATGTTTCTGGGCATAAAATTGGCCTGAATGCTTAAAATTCTATTACTCCAACACTCTTTGCCATGACTTTTAGGATAAGTAAAAATAAGGAATGCACAATGTATGTGAACTTCAAGATCTTGAAATTAACTCTTTTAGCTTTGTTCTTTTATGAGATCATAAAACTTTTTTTAGATTTTTCTGTTATAAACTAAATGGCCAAGCACATTGTCATTTCCTATTTTAACCTGAGAAAGAAATGTTAATCTAAATGTATTTCTCTAGTGATGAACTTTTAGGGCAGCTGTCTGGGATCAGAGATTACTAACACATTACAAGACTGCCAGATGAACTGTGTTGCAAAAAATTTTTCTTCTCTTGTTTAAATATGTTGGAAAGGGATCCTGAGAGGAAAATCTCTGTGCACACAAAAACACTTATTAAAATTAATCTGCTCTAGAGGGAGTTTGAAGACGGCAGAGTAGGAAGTCAAGACGAAAACCTCCTCACACACATACACACAAAGGAAGCAACTATAGGAAATACAAGTAAATCTGAAAATGAACTGAAGATTGCAGAACAGAGCATCTATACCTGGGGAAGAAGAGAAAACTACACAGAAAAGGGTAAAGCGGCAAAGCCACGATTGTGGGACCCAAGGCCTTACCCCATCCCAGCCCACAGGCAGAAGGAAGAGGAATGGAGTGGGGAGGGGATAGGTACCCAGGAACTCTACACCTGGCCTGCTATATCTACTCTGTGAACATGAGTCCACATTGCATTGGGTTCTGGTGATTAGTGGGCTGGACACCAGGGACAGTTGGAACACTGAGAGGCTGAAACACCAGCCACCTGTGGAGGATAGGCACACTCTGCTGGTCCCATTATGACCCAGCACAGAAGCAGCACTTTGAAAGACTTGCCAGCAGTAGGAGGGAAGCCAGAGGGGCAAAGGTTGGACAGAGCTATCTCTACAGGAGAAAGGACAGGTAGACGATACCTCACCAGCACTCCCTAGGCCCAACAGATTAAGCACTCTCAGGAGCCCCAGACACTCCATCCCCCTCACTGGTGGCTCAGCCCTGCACAACACCTACTCACCAGCCCACTTGGCCCACAGCATCGGACTTTGCTGCCTGATGGGTAGAGGAAGACTCTTCCAGCTTTAATGGCCCTGTTTCAGCCCAACTGAGGTGGCACATGCAGGAGCCAGATCTGAAAACTCTTTCTTCCTCATGGAGGCCAAGTCCAGTGTTGTCCACCTCACTGCTACTAGGGGGAACCCTCAGAATTTGCTGCTGCAGCAGCTGTGCACCTCAGGGGCTCAGTTAGCTACCTACCCCACTGGTGTGGCCTCCCACCCCGACTTGCTACAGCCACTTGCTTGCACACCATGTGGACTCCCACCATGTACATTGTGCTGCATCTGCAAGCCCCAGCACCCTTCCACCATGCAAGTCACTGTATAAACATGCCAACACGCCCTCCTACCACGCAGCTAACTGCCTCTGCTGAGCCCCCACATGCTTTGCACTGGTCAACTTGCCACCATCGGGAGCCCATGCATCCTGCCATTGTGCAACTCTCTGTACCCCCACCCACCCTATTAACCCAGCAGCCCCATCATCACTTCAGGACAGGCAAAGGGTGGCCCTTCCCACAATAATCCTAGCAGAAATGACTGCTCTCATGGCATAGGGCAGGCTGAGGCAAAGTGCTGGCTGGCCTCAGCAGACTGAAATAAACCACTATGACAGACAGACAGAAAGGAAACCCCACCCTTGCCCATCAACAGCAACTGGGCCTCTAAAGAAAAGGAGAAGCAAACATTGTAGAGGCAAGAGTCCTGAGCTTCTGGACTACACAGGATGTCTTCTTCATAAAGCCATTACTCTCCAGATCAGGAAGCATAGCAGATCCATCTAATTCAAAGAAAGAAACAGAAACCCTGGCAAAATGAGGAGACAAAGGCATATGTTCTAAACAAAACTATAGGATAAGACACTAGGAAGAGGGCTAAATGAAACAAATCACAATCTTCTTGATAAAGATTTCGAAGTAAAAGTTGTAAGCATGCTCACTGATTTGCAGCAATGTATCAAAGATCTCAGGGAAGACTTCAACAAAGAGATACAAGAGCTGAAGAATACAGTAACTGAAATGAAACACAAAATGGAGGGATGAATAATTGCTGCAAGTAGAGAAGAAAAATCAATGACATGGAAATTAGAGAAGAGGAACACAACAAAGCTGAGGAACAGAGAAAAAAATGATCTCTAGGAATGAAAGAAAGATAAGTGAGCTGTGTGACCAAATAAAACAGAGTAACAGTCACATTACAAGGGTACCAAAAGAAAAAGAGAGAGAAAAGGGATAAAAGTCTCCTTGAGGAACTAATTGTTGCAAACTTCCCTGATCTGTGGAAGGAAATAGACCCTCAGGTCATGTAAATGCAGAAAGCCTTTAACAAAAGGAAAGCGGAGAAAACAAAGCCAGGACATATAATCATTAGAATAGCAAAGATTAAAGATAAGGAGTGTGAGTAAAATGGCAGTATTTCCAGAATCTCTTGCCTGGCTTTAGTGCATTCACACACAATAGATGTTTCCAACGGGAGGAGAGAAGTAGTCCGTCTCTGTATCAATAGGTAATTACAAGGGCAAGCAAGGGTTTATCTGGACCAGAGAGGTTGGCTGGGGGACTCTTCTTCAGCAGCTGGGTCACGAGAGACATAGGAGAGCAGAAGTGGACTGCTTGTAAGAAATAAACGGGTTTTTCCCACTTTATTTCTCCCTTTGACTGATTTCAGTTTCAAAGGTATTTTGCCCTGGGTTCTCCCATCCCCCGAAGTTACAAGGAGAGAGTATTAAAAGAATCCAGAGAGACAAAAAAAATGATTACTTAGAAGGAAACCCCATCAGGTTACCAGCAGACTTTTCGCAGAAACTTTACAGGCCAGAAGCAAGTGGCATGAAATACGGAATGTACTGAAACAGAAGGAACTTCAACCAAGAATCCTCTACCCAGAGATCATCATTTAAATCTGAAGCAGGGATTAAACAATTTCCAGATAAATGAAGGCTCAAAGAATATAACAACAAAACCAGCATTACAGGATATATTAGAGGGACTGCTGTAGGTGGAAAAGTTCCTAAGTCTTAATAGTCTACAATAGTGTAATTAAACTCAAAGTAAAGGTAGTAGACCAATTAATTACCAAGCAAGTTAAAAATTAAAAGTAGCAAAAACAACTGTACACATAATCAATCAAGGGATACAAAAAAATGCAGATTATGACATCTAATACATAAAGTGTGGAGGAGGAAGAACAAAAAATGTACTTTTAGATTGTGTATGAAATAGAGCACTTGGCAACTTAACATAGACTGTTATATACTCAGGAAGGTATCCTTGAACCTTTGGTAACCACAAACCTGAAGCCTATAATACAAAAAAAAATTTTTTTTGAAGAAATACAACCACAACACTTAGAAAACCATCAAATAACAAGAGTATAAAAGAGGAGCTGTAAAAACAGCCAGAAAGCAATTATTAAAATGGTAGTAAGTACATACCTATCAATAATCACCCTAAATGTAAATGGACTGAATGCATTAATCAAAAGACAGAGTTACAGCATGGATAAAAAAACAAGACCTATCTACATGCTGCCTACAAGAGATTCACTTCAAACCCAAAGACATACACAGACTAAAAGTGAAGGGATGGAAAAATATATTTCATGCAAACAATAGGGAGAAAAAAGCAGGGGCTGCAGTACTTGTATCAGACAAAATAGATTTCAAAACAAAGAAAGTAATAAGAGACAAAGAAGGTCATTGCATAACATAAAAAGGTTTAGTCCAACAAGAGGATACAACAATTATACTTATCTACACACCCGAAATAGGAGCACCTACATATCTGAAACAAATATAAACAGAATTAAAGGGGGAAACAGAATGCAATACATACATTTTAGGAGACTTCAACATACCACTCACATGGAAGGACAGAGGCACTGAACAACACATTAGAATAGACGGACTTAACAGACGTCTACAGAACATTCCACCCAAAAGCAGCCGGAAGCACATTTTTCTCAAGTGCACATGGAATGTTCTCCAAAATAGATCACATTCTAGGCCACAAAAACAGCCTCAATAAATTAAAAAGATTGAAGTTGTACCACCAGCTCCTTAGATCACAAAGGTGTGAAATTAGAAATAAATCATTAACAACAACAAAAAAGCCCACAAGCACATGAGGTCAAACAACCAGCTACTGAATAATCAACGGATCAATGACCAAACTAAAGAAATCAAGCAATACATTGAAACAAATGAAAACAAAAATACAGAAGTCCAATATTTGTGGGATGCCACAAGAGCCATTCTAAGCCGTACATAGCAACACAGGCTGACCTCAAGTAACAAGAACAATCCCAAATGAACAGTCTAAACTCACAATTAAAGAAACTGGAAAAAGAAGAACAAATGAAAACCATAGTTAGTAGAAGGAGGAACATAATAAAAATCAGAGCAGATATAAATAATATAGAGAAGAATAAACACTAGAAAAACTTAATGAAACTAAGAGCTGGTTCTTTGAGAAAATAAAGTAGATAAACCCCTAGCCAGACTTAGAAAAAAAAGAGAGAACACAAATCAACAAAATCAGAAATGAAGAAGGAATAGTCACAATGGATACCTTAGAAATGCAAATAATTATTAGAGAATACTATGAAAAATTATATGCCAATAAACTGGATAACCTAGAAGAAATGGACAAATTCCTAGAAAAACACACTCTTCCAAGATTGACCCAGGAAGAAACAGAAAATCTGAACAGACCAATCACCAGCAATGAAATTGAACTGGTAACCAAAAAACTCCCAAAAAATAGCTTCACAGGCAAATTCTACCAAACAGTTCAGAAGAGTTAATACCCATTCTTCTTAAAGTTTTCCAAAAAGTACAAGAGGAAGGAATACTTCCAAACTTATTCTAAGATCCCAGCATCAGTCTAATACCAAAACCAGGCACAGACACCACAGAAAAAGAAAATTATAGACCAATATCCCTGATGAACACAGATGCAAAAATACTCAACAAAATATTAGCAAACAGAATTCAAACATACATCAAAAAGATCACCCATCATGAGCAAGTGGGATTTATTCCAGGGATGCAAGGATGGTACAATATTCGAAAATCCATCAACATCATACAGCACATCAACAAAAAGAAGGATGAAAATCACATGATCATTTCCATAGGTGCTGAAAAAGCATTTGACAAAATTCAACATCCATTCATGATAAAAATTCTCAACAAAATGGGCATAGAGGGCAAGTACCTCAACATAATAAAGGCCATATATGAGAAACCCACAACCAACATCATATTTAACATTAATAGTGAAAAGCTATAAGTTTTTCCTTTAAGGTCAGGAACAAGATAAGGATGCCCACCCTCCCCACTTTTATTCAACATAGTACTGGTGGTCCTAGCCATGGCAATCAGACAACACAAAGAAATAAAAGGCATCCAGATTGATAAGGAGGAAGAAAAACGGTCACTGTTTGCAGATGACATGATACCACCTCAAAAACTACTAGAACTAATAACTGAATTCAGCAAAGTTGCAGGATACAAAATCAATACACAGAAATCTGTTGCATTCCTATATACTAACAATGAACTAGCAGAAAGAGAAATCAGGAAAACAATTCCCTTCACAATTGCATCAAAAAGAATAAAATACCTAGGAATAAACCTAATCAAGGAAGTGAAAGACTTATACTCTGAAAACTACAAGACACTCAGGAGAGAAATTAAAGAAGATACCAATAAATGGAAATATATCCTGTGCTCATGGATAGGAAGAATTAATATTGTCAAATGGCCATCCTGCCTAAAGCAATTTACAGATTCAATGCAATCCCTATCAAAATACCAACAACATTCTTCAACAAACTAGAACAAATAACTCTAAACTTCGTATAGAGTCACAAAGACCCCAAATAGCCAGAGCAATCCTGGGAAGGAAGAATAAAGCTGGGGATTACACTCCCCAACTTCACGCTCTACTATAAAGCCACACTAATCAAGACAAATTGGTACTGGCACAAGAACAGACCCATAGATCAATGGAACAAAATAGAACCCAGATATAAATCCATGTATATATGGTCAATTAATATACAATAAAGGGGCCATGAATATACAATGAGGAAAAGACAGCCTTTCAATAACTGGTATTGAGAAAACTGGAATGAAAGAGAATGAAACAAGATTACTACCTAACTCCATACACAAAAGTAAATTCAAAACAGATCAAAAACTTGAATGTAAGACATGAAACCATAAAACTCTTAGAAAAAACATATGCAAAAATCTCTTTAACATAAATATGAGCAGTCTCCTGTACACATCTCCTTGGACAAGGAAAGCAAAAAAAATAGCAACTGGGACTACATCAAACTAAACAGCTTCTGTACATCAAAGACACCCAGAACACAAAGGCAGCTTACAGTATGAGAGAATATATTAATAAATGATTTCTCCAATAAGGGGTTAACATCCAAACTATATAAAGATCTCATATGCATCAACACTAAAAATACCAATAATCTGATTTAAAAATGGGCAAAGGATCTGAACAGACATTTCTCCAAAGAAGAAACACAGATGAACAACAGGCACATGAAAAAGCTTCATGTTGGCAAGGATGTGGAAAAATGGGAACCCTCCTATGCTGTTGTTGGGAATTTTAATTGGTGCAGCCACTGTGGAAAGCAGTATGAAGGGTCCTCAAAAAACTAAAAATAAATATACCATTTGACCCAGTAATTCCACTTCTATGAATTTACCCAATAAAAACAAAATCCATGATCTGAAAAGATATATGCACCCTTATGTTTACTGCAGCACTACTGACAATAGCCAAGATATGGAGCAGCCTAAGTGTCCATCAATAGATGAATGGATAAAGAAGATGTGGTACATATACACAATGGAATATTATTCAGTCATAAAAAGAAATCTTTCCATTTTTAATAACATGGTTCTAGAGGGCATTATGCTCAGTGAAATAAGTCGGGCAGAGAAAGACAAATACAATATGATTTCACTTATTTGTGGAGTATAAATACAAAGCAAAACAGAATGAACACAGAAGTAGACTCATAGACACTGAGAAGGGACTGGTGGTTGCCATGGAGGAGGGGTTGGGCTGGTTTTGTGCGGAGGGTGAGGGGGATAAAGGAGCACAAAAATTCTCAATCATAATGTAGATTGGTCATGGGGATGGTAGTTCAGCATGGAGAATATAGCTAATGATTATGTAACATCTTCCAAGTTGACAGATAGTAGCTGTACTAGCGGGGGTAAGGATTTAATAATATGGGTAACTGTTGAACCACTGTGTTGCATACTTGAAACTAAAGTATGACTGTATATCAGTACAAAAATGAAAATTAAAAGAATTAATAAGATCTACTTATGATATTTGTGATAGTGCCAGAGGAAAGGCAAATAATAAAACAAAAATTTTCTCTTGCTACATTAATTCTCTTTTTGGAAAGCACAGCTCTGAGGTTCTCACAGTACAATAGAATAAAGAGCATAAATAGAATTTAGAGAACATATGCTGAAGCTTATATCCTACTTCTCCCCATTATTACCTGTGTGACCTCTTTGAGTTTTGAGTTTCTTGTTCTATAAATAAGTTTAATAACACCTACCTTGCAGTGCTTCTGGAGGACTAGAATTAAGGTACACATCTGATGCAAGAAAGGAATCTACAATTGGTAACAACTATATTTTACCAAGAAGAAAAAACTGAGCCCTGGGAAATATAGATATTATAAAACAGTTACATGGCCTTCCAAAGAATATTCCACTTGGGTAAAAATTTTATTTTTCAACAGTAAAATTTGCATAATAATTCAACAATCCCAAAATTTTGTAAGAATTTAGTGGGATAATGAATGTAAAGTGTTTATAACAGTGTCTAATAAAAAACATATACTCAATAAATGGTTACTGTTAGCAATATTATTATTCATAATATTATTATACAAAGGCATCCTTTTCAATGAGAAACTCATTCCTAAACAGTGGTTAAATTTTGGCTATAAATCATTGCATAGAGAGTGTTATAGTTCTGGGGCAAAGCTCAGGCATTAAAAGGTAGTGACCACAGAAGATTTAAAAGGAAGAATAAAGTTTAAGGCAGATTAATGTATGAGGTTATGAATGATTTAAATACAAAGTGCTTCACGTTTCTAGGGATTCAACATTTATAAAAACTAGAAGTATAAACCAACAAGTAGCAGATACTGCCCATTGTTGGTAAGAGAGCAATGAGATCAGAAGTAGAAGTCAAAAGGGACTTTGTTTTTTTCCCTTTTTTAATGATATATGTCTTAGAAAAAAAGACTGAAAATAAATATGACAAAATGTTAGTTTCTCAAGATAAACTTATAAAGGCATTAACAATTTAAAAGGAGAAAAGCTAGGTGTGTTCCTATCCATGTCCTGAGGAATCACTTATGGGGGTTATAAGAATGCTCCCGAGACAGGGGTAAATATCCAAATATTGAGAAGGCAACATTCAGAGTAGCAGGCTGGCTCCACAGTGAATGTTCTCCAAACAAGCCTGCTCCTAGCAGCTGACTAAATCTATTCAGAAGCTATGCCTGTAGGTATCATTTGCAGAACTGTTTTAAATACACCCATCATTAAAGAACCAGTTCACAGAGGTGACAGCATAAGGGAAATCATCTCTCTCTGCTCTCATGTCCTGGACCTCTTCAAATAGAAGAGGTCAGCTTCAGATCCCTTTGATGACAACCTCACTGCTTCCTTGGATGTAAGCTGCCTTCCTGAATGCTGAAGGGGAAAAAAACGCATCCATCTGTTAAACGTGACCCTGACCTTTCCTCTGAGGAGCTTCCTTTGGATGGTACCCAACTCCACAGAGTGTCTTGAATTTGATATAAACAAGGTACAGAATGATTGTTTAAAGAAAAATGTAATACGTGGCAGGCCAAGCATGTTCTATGTATTTCCTTCTCTAGGAATTCTAGTGTATTTGTTAAATGCTGTATTGATTTCCCTTCATTTTAGCAGAAGAAATTCATATCTCCATACTGTTAAGTTTCATAGCAGCTCATACAGAATTTGTGCTATACTAAAAGCCAACCATGTTCCATTTGTGTTTCATTTTGGAGTTGAATTAGTTGCTTTGTAATAATTGCTTTAATAAAATAGCTCCAGGCCACCTGTCAATTCTTTCTGTTGTTTTCCTATGTGTTTGAAGAGAAACCCTATCTGTAAATTAGGCATTCTTATTTTTATCAGCAGTTTGCTGAGACTTACTGCCAAAAGCCTCTACCTTCCACCCTTAAGAATAGAAAGAGCTGATAATTCTTTTCAGCATACAGACTTTCTAGATGTGCATTTCTTAAGGAAATTCAACATACAAAATAATAACACAAAACTGTATTAAAAATAATTGCTATTGCTTACATTTCTTGAGGAATTCATGGTAAGAGTCCTAATTAGGTAGGTAAGTAGGCAGATAGGTAGGTAGATAGAGAGGATAGTAGCATAGATAGAGGTACAAATACATAGATACATACAGATATATGATAGATGGACAAATACATAGATGATAGATAAATTCATAGATATGTAGATGATAGATCCAAATACAGTGGAGCTCCTCTATTAGTTAAACATATTTAATTCATAAAATGTGGTTTACAGATTTGTTATATGAAAATATCTACTTCATAAAGCAAGAAAGACATGTACCCAACAAGTGTTGTGCTGTAACCACTCATGGCTTCAGAAGGAAGCATTCCTACAGAGATCCAGCACTTCATTTCAGGGATATCCTTTTAGAAATATTAACAAGTAAGGACATGACATTCAGACAGAGACAATTAACACCTCCACTCAATTCTCAAACTGTTCTGTAGAAGTTGAAAAATAACACAATATTGTGTGAGCTGATGGAATTTAATTCCAAAATGATTCTGAGTTTGTTCAGGAAGATTTTTCAGGAAGTGACAATATTGATGCTTGGAGAAATGTCCTCCTTATTAATATTTCCCACATTATAATCTCATGAAGAGATTATATTGGCACTGATGTAAATGGAAGGACAGAGTGAGAAAGCAAGGCATTGGGAGGCAGAAAGACCAAAAAGAAGTCTCACCTGGATTTATATCTTTGCAATTGTGCAGGCATAAGATTAGCAAAGAGATATGTGAGATATCGTTCAAAAAAATTCAGTAGATAAAATGACAAGTCACACATAATAGAATTAAAAAATTAGGTGGAGAATAAAGTAACAATAAAATGGAATAATGTGCATTTTCAAACAAAGTCAATTCAGCTCCCAAACTTGCAAAGTATTCAAGATTGGTTTGCCCAGCTTTTATGCATTCATTTCTTCCTTCACTATTTATTAGCTGAGAACATTAGCTGAAAGTATACTATGGACAAACCTATGTCTGACAAAATATTAAAAATACTGACATGCAAAGACATTTCTCTCTGTATCAGTCTCTTCACTGCAAAATTGAGAATGAATTTGGGGAATTGGTGGGGAATATTGCCAATAGCTAGTCTAAGATTCTATCTATGAGGAAAAATAGACATTAATCAAGTAAATTGACCTTTGTAAATATAGATAATTTATTATGTATACTCTCTGATGAGATGCCATATAATAGAAAAGGGCCTCAAGAGAAAAAAATCTGGGATACGTTGCCTGTCAAATTGTACCCCCTAGCAATGCCCTACACTGTTTATGAAAAGAGCATGTGTTTGGCTAAACTTTTATTTTGAAGTTTATTTCTTCCTGAAGAACATGATAAGTGACCCTAGGGAAGAAGTACTGGTGTGCTATGGGATGGAGGGAAGAATTTGAAGTCAGTAATGAATAAGTGAGACTATTGGATTCTATCACAACCTGAGTCTTTAGTAAATAATCATTAAAATTAAAATAATCATTAAATTAAATAATCATGAAATTAAATAATCGTTAAATTTAGTCATTAGTAAATAATGGGGAGGCCTATTCCTTCCTATTGATTTTAGGGAAATAGGATCCTGCTGTTTGCCAGCATGTCCTGGACATAGTCCTTTCCAGAGGCAGATATCTGTACTGGATGACTTCTCAAAGTCTTTCCTGACTCTTTGATCAGATAGTATGAACTAAACCTTGGTGTCCTATTCTAAGACAAGGAATTAAATATTTATAGGTAAGTGTTTCATCTAAAGATATTGTTTCCTTTTATATTTAATTCTGACAGTTGGTTTGAGAACGTCTAAAGGTTCTATTCAAAATTTTATGAATTCCAAGACCCACCAGGTTGTTAATTGGATGGTGTATTACTGTAAAGGAAGTGAGAAATGCCCGGCATAATTATATATTTGTTTGCTCTGCTCTGTGGGAATTCTCAGGGGTTTCATTAGCAGATGGTACTGAAAGCCAGCATCCTGGAGTCTGGACTGGTGAATATATTTCTTCTTAATTATTTAGCAACTAGCCTGTACAGGTCAGGTCTAAAACACAGATATTAATTCAGAGTATCCTGGACAATAAATTGCCTTATCTAGAATTAGGATTTTATTCTCTTTAATTAAGTAATGCTAAGGGTGCAAAACATTAATTTGTCAAAGACACTGATGTAATTTACCTGTGTGATACCATGAAGTTGGATCTTTTTCAAAAGCCATCTAGTCATCATTCCTATACTTAACTCAGTAAATATACTAAAAAGCTAAACTAAGGCATTTCACCAAAAACAAATGAGAAAGATTCTTCCCCTAAGGTTGATACAATGATTGATAAATAAATAAGATAAAGCAGCAAGTAAATGGTAGCTGTTGTAATGAGCCTGTTGGTAATATCCCAAACCCTGGAGTTCTCCTAAATTGGTGAGTTTTACAGTCCTACCCCAACTAGATCAAGATCATTATGCCTCTGGTCACATTTTAACTCTGACTCTTTACAAATCAGAAAAGGATCCAATAATTCTGTAAATAATGTTGGCCAGGTGAGGGTCAATGGTCAAAATTGCTGATAGGTACACGAAAGCTCATTACTCTGTTGCATTTTCTTTTTATTTTAAAGTAAAATAAGTAAAGTAAAAGGATTTAAAATTTATAATAATTGTGCCCTGGTTATATAGAATGGAAAATAACAAATGTAAAAGGTTATATTTGTTGTAAATGTTGAATATATAATCCAGGACTCAGCTGCCATGCTAGATAATATCAACTTAATAAAGCTCCAAATTCCAGAGCCCAAGGACTCCAGCTCTCTCAGCCTCCACTGTGGCAAGCAATTATTCTACAACCAATTCAACCCAGGTTAATCTCATTGTACCAACTCTCCTGCTGCATACAAAGAAGCAACCAGTTTGATAATGCATCCTCACATTGGCTTTTCCTTCTCCCTTTCCTCATGCCACTTGCCCCCACTCATGCTCTTTGGGATTAACTCTCTAATGAAAATTACATATTGGCTTTACCTCAGGCACATCAGACTCCATTCACAGCTGCTGGAAAATTAACACAGGTGGAGATACTAGAGAAAATTTAATGTTCAAATCTTTCTTTGCTGGTATTTTGGGGGGTTATATGGGATATATTTGGGGACACTTCATGGCACACAACTGTAGAAACAAAAATAATAAATGTGAAAAAAAGATTGATTCTCACTGGGAAATGAACACGTTTCAGAGTGTCATCCTAGTGTAGTATATAAATTGTTAGGTAGAGAAATATCTAGCAGTATTTTTTGAAGTATGATCCTTAATACACCAAAATAGACCACATTCTAGGCCATAAAAACACCTTAACAAATTTAAAAGAATAAAAAATTGTATAATATATGCTCTCAGACTACAAAAATCTTCAACTAATGTATGATCTTAGACAATATTGGGATGAAATAGAAATAAATAAGAGAAATATAGCTGCAAAATCTCAAACCACTTGGAAATAAAAGATCACACTTCTAAATAACACATTGTTCAAATAAGAAACTTCAAGAGGAATGAAAAAAATATTTGAACTAAATGAAAATGGAAATATAACTTATCAAAATGTATGGTATGCTGTGAAAAAAGTGCTTAGAGGGGAATTTATAGAATTGAATATGTATATTAGAAAAGAATAAAGATCTAAAATCAGTAATCTAAGCCCACACTAAGAAACTAGAAAAAGAAGACCAATTTGAAATTCAAAGTAACCAAAAACAAAGAAATAAACATTAGAGTAGAAGTCAATGAAATTTAAAGTAGGAAATCAATAAAGAAAATACATGAAATCCAAAGAGCCAACAACAATATAGTTGATAAAGTCTCTAGCTAGGCTCAGAAAGACAAAGATTCATATTAAAAATGAAAAGGGACATCACCACAGATCCCATGGAAATTAAAATAACAACAAAATAGTGCTATGAACAACCCTATGTCCACAAATTTGATAATCTCAATGAAATGGACCAGTTTCTTGAAAAACACATCTGTCAAAACATTCACAAGAAGAACAGGTCTAAATCTACAAAAGAAATTGAATTGCTAAGAACCTTCTAAAACAAAAGGCACCAGGTATATATGGTTTCACTGGTGAATTCTCTTGAACATTTAAGGAAGAAGTTATACCAATTCTCTACTTTTTTCAAGAAGATAGAAACAGAGGGAATACTTCCTACCTCACTCTATGAGGCCAGCATTACCCTAATACCAAAACCAGACAAGGGCATTACAAGAGAAAACAATTACAGACCATTATCTCTCATGAATACAGATGCAAAATTCCACAACAAAATATTAGCAAATCAAATCCAAAAATGTATAAAAAGAATTATACACCATGACCAAATGGGATTTATCCCTGGTATGTAAGGCCAGTTCAACATTCAAAAATCAATTAATATAGTCCATTACATCAGCAGGCTAAATGGGAAAAATGGCATGATCACATCTGACAAAATCTACCCAGTCATGATAAAAAAACTCTCAGAAAACTAGGAATAGAAGGAAACTTTCTCAACTGGAAAAAGACAGTCTACAAAAAGACCTACAGCTAACATCATACTTAATGGTGTAAAACTTGAAGCATCCTTGTTAAGATCAGGAATAAGGAAAGGTTGTCCCCTTTCACCACTCCTTTCAATACTGTTCTAAAAGTTAGATGCAGTTAGAAGAGGAAGTTAGAATCTAATAGAATAACAAAAGAAAAGAAAAGGTATAGAGACTGGGGGAGAAAAATAAAACTGCTGATATCTGCAGATGACATGATTGTCCATGTAGGAATTTGAAAGATTAGACAAAAAACTCCTGGAACTAATAAGCAATTAGAGCAAGGTTTCAGGATACATGGTTAATATACAAAAGTCGATCACTTTCCTATCTATCAGCAACAACAAATGGAGTTGGAGATGAAAAATGAAATAGCATTTACATTAGCACCCCCCAGAATGAAATGTGTAGGTACAAATCTAACAAAATACAAACAAGATCTATATGAACAAAATTACAAAACTCTAATAAAAGAAATCAAAGAAGAGCTAAATAAATAAGTTGAGAGATATTACATGCTCACAGATAGGAAAACTCAATATAGTCAAGATATCAGTTCTTCACAGTTTGATCTATAGATTCAACACAGTGCAAATCAAAATCTCAGCAAGGTATTCTGTGGATATGGACAAAATCATTCTAAAATTTATGTAGTTTATATGGAGAGGAAAAAGATCCATAATAATGAACAAAATATTAAAGGAGAACAAAGAAGGAAGACAGAAATTACCTAATTTCAAGACTCACTATAAAGCTATAGTAATCAACACAGTGTGGTACTGGCAAAAGAACAGACAAATAGATCAGTAGAACAGAATAGAGATCCCAAAAATAGACTCACAAAAATATATATAGGTAACTGATCTTTGACAAAGGAGCAAAAGCAATACAATGGTACAAAGATAATCCTTTTGGCAAATAGTGTTGGAATAACTGGACATCAACAGGCAAAAAATGGAATCTAGAGACAGGCCTACACTATTCACAAAAATTAACTCAAAAATGGAACACAGAACTAAATGTAAAATGCAAAACTATAGAACTCCTAGAACTTAAAAAAAAACCTAGGCATTGGGTATGGCAATAATGTTTTAGATACAACATCAAAGGCAGTATCCATGAACAAAATAATCAGTAAACTGGACTTCATTAAAATTAATGGAGATTAAAAAGATACTATCAAAAGAATAAAAATATAAACCACAGAGGGGGAGAAAATACTTGCAAAAGGTATACTTGATGAAGAATAATCTTAAAACAACAATAAGAAAGCAAACAACTTGATTTTAAAATGGGCAAAAGACTTTAGCAAATATCTCATCAAAGAATATATACAATAGCAAATAAGCATATGAAAAGATGTTCTACATCATATGTCATCCAGGAAATGCAAATCAGAACAATTTAAGATATCACTACACTTCTAATCCAGAACACTGACACCACCAAATTCTGACTAGGATGTGGAGCAGCAGCAGCTCTGGTTCATTGTTGATGGTACAGCCACTTTGGAAGATGGTTTGGCACTTTCTTACAAAAGTAAACATACTCTTGCTGTACAGTCCAAAGGGCTATTTACCCAAAAGAGCTGAAAACTTTTGTCCACACAATAACCTGCCCATGGATGTTCAAAGCAGCTTTGCTCATAATTGCCAAAATGTGGAAGCAATCAGGATATCCTTTAGTAGATGAATGTATCAATTGCAGTAACCCCAGACAATGAATACTATTTATCACTAAAAAGAGATGAGCTATCAAGCCATGAAAAGACATGAAGGAATCTTAAATGCATATTAATACGTGAAAGAAGCCAATCAGAAAAACTACTACTCTGTGATTCCAACTATATGACATTCCGGAAAAGGCGAAACAATAAAGATAGCGAAAAGATGTGTTTTTTAGGGGTTGGGAGGGATAAATAGGTAAAATGTAGAAGATTTGAGGGGCAGCGAACTATCATATGATACTATAAAGAGGATTCATGTCATTATAAACACTTGTCAAAACCCATAGAATGTACAACACCAAGAGTGTACACTAGTGAAAACTACCGACTTTAGTTGATAATGTCTCAATATAGTATCATTACTGCTAGAGTGGTAGTATGTTCCTAAATTTTAACAAATGTTATAATTCTACAGCAGGATGTTGATCGTGGGGTAGGCTGGGCTTGTGTGGGAGCACAGGGTATATAGGAACTCCCTATACTTTCTGCTCAATTTGGCTTTGAACTTAAAACTTCTCTAAAAAATAAATTCTATTTAAAAGGAAAAAACAACTTCTAAAAATTAAAAAAATATGATCCCCATTTTTAAAAACCAGTTAAGATGATTCTCTTTGACCTATATTTTGTAACGAAGTCACAAAATAAATTTCATGCCAACCTGTTCAGAGGATAAGGAGCCAAAAATGCAAGTCAGACTCTAAATTGTTCCTTTCAAAAGAGAAAAAGAGTATAATTCATGAGCCCACAGGCCATTCCTAACTTTTGATCCTAAGTCTAAGAGATAAGCTAATGCTCTACCCCTAGCCTGGCTATGATACGCACAGAAAATTATTTGGATGAATTAATTAATTAACAAACATTGGCTCCTATTTGGAGACCATTTCTAAAATTTCAGCTGTGGTACTTGGGAAAAAAGAATTCACACCTATGGGAGCTACATTTCTAACTCCGTATTTGTTAAAATCTCAATAGGATCACTTGATTTATGTCCACTACATTGGTCACCTCATGGAAGGATATCTCATAAGTTCCTAAAAATCCTTTAATAGTCCACCATAATTAAAATTATTTTAGTTTCTGGGATTTTTTTATTTGTGTTAAAATTCATTTTGCTCTAAGCAAGTTCTTATTATACTGGAAGATGATACTTTGGATATTGGAATTGTCTTTCAATATTTGCAAAGTAAAATGTGATTTTCTAAGATAAATACAGTTAATAATGGAGAATGAATCCTTGCCATAAGACCTATGATTTATATTTTTCTGATATGAGTTAACTGTTGTCTTCACATTTTCCAAATGCCAACACATACCACCGAAGGGAAAATTCACCTCACTGTGGAAAAGGGGCTTCACCGTGAAGTTTCATGTACCATGACAAATGCTAAATTTGTGCATTTAGGCCTAATGTTAGATTAATAAATTTCTGCCTGGGTCAAGGGAAACTTAGCAGAGAGGGTTTAGAGCCAAAGAATATGACATTCAACCAAGCTCACTTTAGGGAGCTCCTGAGATTATCTTTCATGCCTGAGGGAATGTTCACATAAAAGAGATGTAGTCTCAAGGTGAATATGCAATAAAGAGGACTCAGGACACTTATTCTAATTTAAAATCAGCCACTTGGAAGTATTCATTTGACAGCTCACCCCATGAGACTAATTCACAAAATGCAGAGTGAATGATACATAAAACCTAACTTCACTTCATAACTTAGCCCGGCAAAAGAACAAGAGAGAACAGTGTATGGATATATTAAGCCAAAAAAAAAGCTAAAAGAGTCATATTGAGAGAGTTTGCATGTTTATATATGCATGTATGCACATGTGTATATATGCTTTTGTTTTTACATATACATATGCATGTATTACTTGGTATATATATTTAATACACCATATATATTAGTAAATATAATCATATAATGTATATATTAAATTGTTTTACTAAAACCCATAGGCTGAGAGAAGATCTAATTTGAATAAAGCAATCTCTCTGTAATAGATGGCTAAAGGAGCAGATGATTCCAAAAAGATAAAAAGGAAAAGGAAAAAAAGGAAAAGAAAACAATAGCTATAAGCATTTGAGAAGACATTCAACTTCATTAGAATAAAAAATGCAATTAACAATGAGAACCATTATACTGATAATATTGGTAAAAAGAAAAAAAATATGATAGCCAGTACTGGTGAAACTGCCAGGAAATTGGAATTCCCATAAATGCTGCTGGGAGTATAAATGAGCTCAACCACTGTAGAAAGCAGTTTGGAAGAATTAGTATCTATACCTTCAACCCAGAAGTTTTACTTATAAACTCCCTGGAGAAACTTTACCTAGAGCTATGTAGAAGGTTGTTTACTGTAGAATTATTTGTAATAGAGACAGTTGTAGATATTATAAATGCCATCAACTGAGAAACACAATTAAGAGTAAATATTTTGATATGCTAGATTTCTGAACCAAATCTATGTAAATGTCTATGTTGGTAGATGTCAAAAACATAATGTTGAATGAACAAAGCAAGCTGCAGAATATATACACTGTAATATCTTTATGTAGATTTAAAAAAACTATACAAAACAGTATTTCCTGTATATGCATATAATTTTTTCATATAAAAATGAGATGAGAGATAAATTTAGTATCTGTCTATACACTAAATTCATGGTAGTGGATGACTATGGGTTGATGGAAGAAAGGGATAGGAATGTGACTGGAATGAGAGATGGGAGACTTCATTTTTATTTGTAATGCTTTGATTCTTTTATGTTAAGGAAGATAAATCAAATATAACAATATTAACAAGAATTAATTCTGGAGAATGATTACATGGTCTTTGATTTCTTTATATATTGTATTCCTATCTTTACATTTGTCTTTTAAAAACAACAGAAGTGATATTGTATAAAATTGTGTCTAGTGCTGTGAAGCAGATAATTACAAAAAAAAAAGACTTACCTAATAGAGTATATAATCTCAGAATTACTACTGAGGTTCAATTTACGAAATTACAGAACAAGATTTTAATCCTTTCCCCACTCTCCTATATTATTAATTAAGGCAATAGTTTCCATTTTTTAAATTGTACACCTAATCAGTTAAAAAGTAAACTCAAGAGCATGCATTTCCAGGGTCTTATTCTGTTGGGGCTGATGTAACAAAATACCATAGCATATGGGTAGCTTTTAAAGAACAGAAATTTATTTCTCACAGTTCTGGAGGCTGGGAAGTCCAAGACTAAGGTGCTAGCAGATTCAGTGTCTTGTGACAGCCTGTTTTCTGGTCATAGATGGCATCTTTTCACTGTGTCTTCACACAGCAGAAAGGATGAGGGAACTCTCTGGGGGCTCTTTTATAAGGGCACTAACCCCATAACCTAGTCACCTCCCAAAAGTCCCACTTCCTAACACCATCACCTTTGGGAATAGGATTCCAACATATTAATTTGGTGGTGCAGATTGGACATAAACATTCAGTCCACTGTTAACTGTATATTGTTTTACTCATTTATCATTTGTATACATACACTATTGTCAATTTGTATCAAATATTAGAAAAATATTAATTTCTATATCTCTATATAGAGGAAGTTCAAGTAATCTTATCCTGAACATGTCAGTTCTATTCTGAAGACAACAGGACTATGGAACTCTAGAATGGAGTATAAATTAATTGGGGGCTGTTATGCTTGCTAATCTGGTTCTATGGACATTGTTCATCTGTGTTCCTCTCCTCTTGCTGTTTCTATTGCTAGTAATTGGTAGTACTTACAGACCTGCACCAAAGCTGGTGCTTTTAGCCGCTGGACTGCCCAGCCTTGCACAAATTCCTGACATAAAACTTATGCCATAACCAAACATTCTTTTGTGAAAAACAGTTCATCCTACTTAACATATTTAAA
The DNA here is from genome assembly GCA_032199065.1 of Smutsia gigantea. NCBI lineage: Eukaryota > Metazoa > Chordata > Mammalia > Pholidota > Manidae > Smutsia > Smutsia gigantea. The sequence goes on along the minus strand of JAVSCE010001466.1, from coordinate 2,868 downwards.
TCCTATTAAACCTTCTTCATCCATCTGTGAGTTGACTTCCTTGACCTCCTTCCTATAAGAATTTTGGTCCCGGTGTTTAATTAAATTGTGAATCTAATCCGTACTACCTTGTGTTGATCCCTACTTTTTCATAGTATTTTCAGGTCATAGTTTGCACATTCTTGGGTAGCTCCCTTCAGCAGGCCTACTTCAGTGTAATCCCCTGAGCCATGTCATGGGCCATGTCAGTTCCCATACTGAACCCATAGCACACAATACAGGGAATAGATGCTCCTTAAAACTTTCTTGAAAGAATGAGTGAACAAAGGGAACATTTTTAAAATATAGATGGATGAATTTTTAAAATGCATATCCAGATTTGCTATAAATGAGTTTTATCCTTTAAACATCTCATACCCTCCTAGATTACTTCTTCTTCTAGATTTATGCTTCTAGATGGGCTACCTCTTTAAGCTGAAGGTAGGAATAACAGGAAACCTAGGAGGATATTTCATCTAGTGAAGAGTCAGGCTCCCAGGCAAACACAATCCAAAGAACTGAAATCTGAGAGTTCAGGTCAGATTAGCAGATTCTTCCCAACTTTCCAAAACCTGGTTTCCTCAATCCAGCAGAAACTTTTCAGACTACAGGTGACTCCTTGCTCTTCTAGGGCACTTCAGAATTTAGTTGATGTCACTTATATGCCAAAGACTGTGCCAAAGTCAGCTCTATGAACAAAAGCACGTTTTCTGATGTAGGGTTTCAGGATGGCCACTCCTACAAGAAATACGGCAGGAAAAGTGCACTTGTTTTTTCTCACACTTGGTGCTGAGACTGACATGTGATTTTTTTTTTCAGTGTGTGGAGTAAATAAACAACCATGAACTCAATCATCTCTGAGAAGAAAGAGTGAATGGAACCAAAAGACAACTATGTAGGCTGCTAGGACTATATCTTCAGCTAAATTTCAGAAGAAATCAGGCATGTGTTTATATTTTTTGATGAATTATAATACAGATTTTTTGAAAATCTGTGTTTTTTATCCTCTCTGATGTTTCTTTTGGTTTTAGTGAATAATTCCTTTCTAGAAGACGTCGCAAATGTATCTGACAAAACCATCCTGCATGTGTTCCTGAGTTCCTGTAAGAAAATATATTTCTGAACAAACTGAGTGTAATTATATATAAAAAGAACAAAAAGTGTATCATCTTGACAATATATTGTAAACTAAAAGTGTTGTCCAATTATGATTACAAAATTTGATTCTTTTTTAATGACTTCTATAAATAATGAAAAACATGTACCTTTATATTTTTCTTTCTACCATTTATTTATATTTTTGCCACCATTTTGCTAATACTTTCTATATAGATGATCTAATTCCTGAAGTAACTCAAGAGTGAAGTATTTAGGTAGGGTGGGTGGTGATAGGGTGGAAAGACACGTGGTGTGGGTGTACTGCCTGTGAGATACTGCTTTGACCCTAAGATGAAGATTGTATGAGGAAAATAGGAACCAAACAATGTACCAATAAGGCTAAGAAAGTTGCTTGTCATTAAAGTTCTATATTTCATCCTATTGAATCTCTTTATGTGTGTATTTATTTCACACGAAAAATCACTGGGAAGTCAAACCCACGGCTGTCACATCATAGCTCTGTGCCGACTGCCTCAGAAAATATTTCCCCTCCCATTAGGCAGGATTACTGTATTCAATAACAGCATTTACACTGGAATCTATCTCAACCCCTACTGTCTCAAGATCATCTGTGGTGACAACTAAGAAGAGCAAGTGAGTAAACATGTCATTTTCTCTTGCCCGGAAAGGAGTTGCAGGATGGCAGAACATGGGATATTCACTATATTTTTAGATTTTTTGCCTATATGTCATCAAGATAAGAGGTAATTCTTCTCTTTGCACTTGGCTCTTTGTCCAATAGATCCAGGACTGAATTCATATGCTTAAGGAATTCTGAAAATTCTTGTGTCCACAATACAATTTTATCTATTCAGAATGTCCTTATATTTTTATGGTCAATTTCAACAGTTTAGTGGGGACACTTGATCCTACTGCTTATGCTTGTATGTCTTTAGCCTCAAATTCTTATTGGAGCATCAAAAGGTTTAAGGGAGAATTATGAATAGGATCCCCAGCTCCTATCCTTATGCTTTCTATATTGTTTTTTGAGCCATAAAAATGAGCCTTGTTACACCAAATTTGGCTTATCAGATATTAGCTGATTAGGTATGGTTTAAAGATCTACATGGGAGAGCTTCCTGCCAGCTATTGTCCAGGAGGCTTCTCTCAGAAGGAAGTTTTTATGGATAAGCGTTTTCTTAGGGCATCCTGAAGAAGGGAAACAGGGTATCCTCCACATCTGCTGTGTTTGCCTGCTCCCAACCTGATCGGACCAATCAGAATAGTCTATCCTGCTGGCCACAGTCAGTAGTTCAAGGATAGAGAGCTGACTTAACACAAGCAAGGCAGATGCCATCACAATGTGGCACTTTTCCAGGTCCTTTGGGAGGCAGACCTACTCCTCTAAGGTACAGGCCTGGAGATCCCGGTGGTCCTCTCACCACTACTGAAGAAGGATCTAGCTTAGGACACAGGGCACAGGAAGGAAAATCCAAGCCCAAAATAAAAGAGGACAAGTATCTGACATTATTTGAGCATCCAGATTAGTCACACCAGAAGTGAAACAGACCACTGAAGTTTCAATTACATTATCCAATAGATCCCTTTTTAGCTTAAGCTATGTTGTTGTACTTTTGTCACCTGGAACCAAGACTTGGCATATACACCACTTACTCTCTCTAGCAATCACAGAGGGCAGCTCAAAGGTTCCCAAATGGCAGGAAGTCTAGAGTGTGGTCCCTAAGTGAAGAC
>JAVSCE010001465.1:0-18993 GCA_032199065.1 Smutsia gigantea | reverse complement strand
GAGTTTCCAGCCCATCCATTTATCCATCCAGTTCAGATATGAATTGAGGACCCATGTGTGCCAGGACCTGTGCTAGAGACCTGGCACAGGACAGGGATCTGCTCCCTCAGGCAGAGGCCTGCCACCACTGCCCTGTAGGGATAAGCTGGCTTCCAGGTGCCAGTGTGGGCACCGGCACTAACTGTGACAGCACCCCCAGGCTCCCTTCTGTGTCAAGTCCTCAGGCTTGTGAGGCTTTAGTGAGTTGATACAGGAGACATGAGTAGGACAGGGCCTGGAACCAGTAAGTGCTCAGTGAATATTAGTCATTATTACAGAGAGGAAGACAGGCTTTGAACAGGCAATGCCAAGTGGGTTAAGAGTCATGAGCAAAAAGGGGCAGCAGAGCAGGAGAGAGGGAGAGAGGCTTAGGGACAGACCATTTTAAGGCAAGATGGATGAGAAAATGGGAAGAGTTGGCCCAACAGAAACTAGCAAAAGCTAGGTGTTTGGGGAGAGGAAACATTTTAGAATATGGGACCAGCACTTGTGAAACCCAAAAGAAGCATGGCTCCATAGAAGAATGGAGAGAAATCTAGAATGAATGGAGCAGACAGCAAAGGGAGAGGTGGGCAGCCAGAGCTCTGGGATCTGGAGATCTCTGAACCCTTCCATCTGAGCCCTAAACCCTTGTGAGCATTTCCATCTTTACCTTAAGCCAGCCTAGCCTTTGTCTATCCTAAACAGCGAGTGTGGTGGTCAGCTTGTGTGTTAGTAAAAGATCACTCTGGCTGCTGAGTGCAACTGACCTAGGTGGGTCTTAAGTGAATACAGGGATTTTATACCCAAAAGAAGTGCAAGCAGGGATTACAGGTACTTGCCAATATGCATTACAACATTATTCCCAGCAGCCAAAAGGTAGAAGTAACCTAAGTCTCCATTGATGGATGAATGGATAAACAAAATCTGAAATAGTATTCAGCCACAAAAGGAATGAATTTCTGATGCAAGCTACAACATGGATCAACCTTGAAAATACGATGCTAAGTGAAACAAGCCAGACACAAAATGACAAACATCGTATGACCCCACTTACATGAAATATCTAGACTTTGCAAATTCATAGTGATAGAAAGCACATTAGAGATTACCAAGAGCTGGGAGAAGGCAGAATGGATGGTTATTGTTTAATGGATACAGAGTTTTTGTTTGGGGTGATGAAGAAGTTATGCAAATAGTGGCGATTGTCGCACAACACTGTGAATATAATTAACACCACAGCAATGTACACTTAAAGTGGCAAATTTTATGTTCTATGTATTTATTACTTCAAAAAATTAAATAAGGCAATATGCCTAAAAACATTGAACTGTATAGTTTAAACAGGTGAGTTGTACAGTATGTGAATTTTATTTACATACAGCTGCTTTAAAAAAACTTAACCAATAACAACCACAAAGTGAGTCAGGAGGGGAGAGTAGCCAGGAGGCTATGGCTGTGTGTTGCCGGCCCAGAGAGAAAGGTAAAGGGGCCAAATTGGAAAGATGTTCAAGAGGGGATGGAGAGGGCAGTGTGAACAGTTGGCTGTGGGACATAAAAGAGATGACCTGAATGACCACTCCCGGGCATCCTTCTGTTTTATCCCCGTCACTTGCTATTCAATCAGATTTTACTCCTAATTAGATCTGTTTAAGAAGTTTGGAATCTTGCAAGAAAACCAAAAAATTCCATTTATCTTCCTCTCTGGACCCGATACTTCCAAGTCCCTTTGTGCCCCCAAACAAATAGAAACCAATCCCCCCCCCGACCCCATTTCCATCCCTGAATATTATACTCAAATAGCTAAACTCTGGGGCACTATAAAAATTCTTAAGACAGGAAGATGAGGATTGGAACACACACAGTTCAAAGAGGGAAAACTTCCAAAATCGATTTAGGGCATGAAAAGGAATGACCTTGTCCACCAAAACAGTTTTCCCCTGAACTCTTTCTCCTGTGATGAAATCTAAAAAATCAAAAGCAGTTGGTTTTCAGCACAGTTACAGGTGCTGGAATCAAAGCGAATTCATTCTGAAAAGGGGTGAGTGAAATAAGACGGCGTTCCCAAAATATCAATACAGCAACCCTTTGAGATGGGTGCTAACTAGGACCAGCTGCATAATTTACAAAATGAAAATGCAAAGCCCCTTGTTCCAAAATTGTTAAGATTTTCAAGAGAGTGACAGCAGAGCATTAAACCAAGTGTGGGTTCTTTGAGCACAGGCCACATGCCTATGAAGCTGGCCCTGGTATTACCAGTATCTCCATGTCTCAGGTATGGAAATGATGACACAAACTCACACAGATCATCTGTGGCAGGGTTTGAAGCTCTCTTAAATTGCAAAGGTACAGAAGTTACATGTGGATGATGCCAAGATGGAGCACAAGAAGTGTTCCTTTCTATGTGAAGGCACCGCTGGGTGATCTTGCCCCTTCTTGCACTTGATTTTGAGAAGTGCCTCTAGACCTGCACCATTCATTCTGCGTGTGAGAGGCATCCTGGCAGGACATTGTACACCATGTGTCTTAATTACTGCCTTTTTCTTCTTTTAAAGCAACCCTATCTCGTCTATCCCAGCTCTAAGTCACATCCCCATTTTCCTCCTTTCTTGAGATTTTGGCTACTTCCCTCCCCACAGAGCCAAGCCATTTTGGAGGATGTGTGTGAGCTGTGAGATCAAACACCAGCCCTCAGCCTGTCCTCTGGTCTGTATCATCAAGGGAAGGCTTTGGGTTTTCAACAAAGACGGGCTGTAGCCATTCTGAGAAGACATAAGCCACCATTTGTCAGCCGCTAAGAAACCAACCTTTCGGTTCAGGAGAGTGAGGCTAACTTGTCCAGAGCTAAAAACACTTATTTTTAGAAAGCAGCAAATGGTGGATTGTTTATAGCGCTGGCACCAAAGAGCCACATCAGTAGCAAAGAGCCTGCTGGCCGAAAACTGCAAAAGCTGGGAGTAGACGAGGAAGGTTGTGCTGGAGGAGTTCAGCCCAAAAGCCTTTAAGAATATGTGTGCAGAACTAACGTCTGTATGACAGCCCATCCAAGGTCAAAGGCATTGTGTGCAATAGTTTCTACTCTGCCACTGCTAGACAGCCACTCACAGAGGCACTGGGCCTCCCTGCCTTTCATTTTTTCACATCTGCAAAATGAAAAGTTTGGACTCTAAAGTCCATTCTCACTCAAAAAGCCCATAACCTATTTAAATTACATGTAGGATTTCAGGGAATTGGGCTAAATCTATACTGATTCCTTAACATTCCTTCACAGCTTCTTAATAATTTCATTCTTTTCTTATATACGTTGTCAGTCTGTTTCTATGTTACTCATTTTTTCTCTTTGTAAAAGAGTGCAGCACGAGCAAACGTTTGGGGGTTCTTGGAGCACTGTGAATGAGTGAATTCTGATCCATGGGAGTTTCAGTGTAAAAATCCCCAAACATCAAAAGTGGTAAATTCCATTCCTTGCAGAGAGAGACTCCCTCCTGGAGAGAGCAAATACTCTTTTCTCCTCCAAGACTGGAAGGTGCAGGATTCCCACAGAAACCTTGAGGTCGCTCCTACTGACTTCGGCAAACACTGCAGGAAACTCTGCCTGAGCTCTGCCTGAGAGTGAAGGGCAGTTTGCTCCAGAGACCCCCAACTCTGCCTCCACTTCCCCCTTGGGGGTCCAGGCACCCTCTGACCCAGTTCTTGCCAACAGATAGGAAAATGTGCAGATGGTAGGAAGTGCCATAGTATGTTGGAAAGAAGCACACATAGCTCTGAAAACCAAGCTTGCCCCACAAACAGACAGAAGGTACAGCAGCAGTTACTGGATGGGCTCTGACCCAATGGCTCCGAAGTTCAAATCCTGGCTCTGCTGCTATTGGCACTTGTGGCTGTGCAGTTTGGAGCTACTACTATAGCTGGAAGGCTGACAGTCAAAGTAGGAGCCCCACAGGTGGTAGCCATGATGATGAGGGTGACCATTTCCTAGCCCCAGTGCATCATCATTTGTTCAGACAATGCATGGGTTCCTTTTGAACCCCCAGGGATGTCTTTGTGATCAAATACACCTTCCCTTCTCAGGTAATGATAGAGACAGTTTCCCACTCACTCCTCTCAATAGCAGTGGTCCTGGTGCCCAGGCAGGACCCCAGGATGGGCTTTTCCATCATATTTTTATTGTACTTTTCCTGTGCACTGGTACACTCCCCAATCCTGCACTCCAACCATCCCCTTTTGCCCCACCTCTGGCTTCTCTGCTGGCCTCCCCATGCCTGCTTTACCTCCTCACCCTCTTCCTCGTCCCTGAAGTGTGTCCCTGTTCCCCAGCACTCTGTGACCTCTTGGGACCTGGCTTTTCTCCAAAACGCCAGCCAAATCTAACACACCAGCTCTTCAAATCCTCAAAGGCCTGACATCTGATATGCAGATATAGATATATAAGCATATGACCTTTTTAAAATTTATTTTTATTGTGGTAAAATACACACAACAAAACTTAGCATCTTCGGCTCTTTTAAGCATACAGATCAGTGACATTAAGTACATTCGCATTGTTGTGCAACCATCGCCACCATCCATCTCCAGAACTCTTTCCATCTTGCAAACCTGAAACTCTGTCCCCATTGAACACTGGCTTCCCATCTGCACTCCTCCCAGGCCCTGGTCACCACTTCGTCTTCATGAGTCTGACTATTCCAGGTCCCTCACACAAGTGGAGTCATCCAGTATTTGTCCTTCAGTGACTGGCGTATTTCATTTAGCATAATGTCCTCAAGGTTCACCGGTGTTGTAGCAGGTGTTAGAATGTCTTTCCTTTTCTAAGGCTGAGTGACATCCCGTTGATGTATACTTAGCATGTTTAGTGACTGTCTCTCCGGAAAGGAAGAGACTGGTGGTCATGTAAGTGCCCAGTTGGTTTCCCCGTGGTCAACAGCAATAAATACTTGTCAGCAAAAGCCTCAGAAGGGTGATGGAGAAGTTGGGAGGACTGTTCCACGGGTGCTGGGGAAGGGCAAAACTTCCCGCGGCAGTTCCTGCACACCCAGCCTGGGAAGGCCTCTGTCAATGGCGCCCTCTGTAGGTGAGAAGTTTAACTTTCATCTCAGGAATGGTGACAGTGGCCGGTGAATTTCAAAAATAAGTTATTTTTGTCGTCATAAAATGCACATAACATAAAATTTAGCATCTTAACCACTGAAGAATGCACAGTTCAGTGGCATTTGTACATTCACATTGCTATGCAACCATCGCCACCATCCATCTCCAGAATGCTTTAGTCTTGCAAAACTGAAACTATACCGATTAAACAAAAACTCCCTCTTCCCCTCTTTCTCCAGTCCCTGCAACCACCATTCTGCTTTCTGTGTCTATGAATTTGGCTAGTCTAAGTACCTCATATAAGCGGAATCACACAGTGTTTGTCCTTTTGTGACTGGCTTATTTCAGCTAGCATAATGTCTTCAAGATTCATGTGTACTGTAGCATGTATCAGATTTTTCTTCCTTTTTAATGTTGAATAATATTCCATTGTATGGATATATCTCATCTTGTTTATCCATTTCTCTGACCAATGGCATTGGGTTGCTTCCACCCTTTGGCTTTGTAAATAATGCTGCTATGAAAATGGATGTGCAAATCAATTTTTTTAATTTAAATGATCATTCCCAAGGGAAAGAGTAAAGCTACCAAAAAGAAAATGAATCAAAGTCCACTGACTGAAATTCCGAATCAACAAAAGTGAATTCCAATTAAGGGCATAGAGCAGAGTTTCCCAAACTTTCTCCGTTTATGGTGCCCTTGGCGTGTCAAAGGTTTTTCCCAATGCCTGTAGATCAAAAAAACCCTGAACTGTTATGTTTATTAAATAGCTAGATACAAACAACTTAATAGGTATTTATGCTCTAACAATTAAGTAGCTGTTTTAAAAAACACATTCATTGAAAGAAAAAGTATTTTTCATTAATTTTAAACAGCCACAATTGTTTACTGATAGGATGTGTGCATCTGCTGGGTATGTCACTATTTCTCCAACCTTAAAATCAGATTGGATGCTGCCACCTTATTTCCTATTCCATGTTGATTTTCTTGGTACTTGACTTTTATCACAGTAGCCATTGGTCTCCTAGCTTTGTGAAGCCACCATAACATTGAAAGAAAAGTAGAACAATCTAATGTTGAAACTGTGAACTACCTTGACTGAGGAGTTTGCAACAGATGGCAGGAATTGCTGCATTTCCCTCAACTCATAAAAATATTCCAACCTGTGAGTGTCTTGCAATGCTCTGGGCACTTTGGTGCCCAGTGGGAGCTGCAATCCAGAGGATTCAAATATTGCAAAGATCTTCTCTTGTCACCAAAAGCTCTGTGAATTGTTCCCAGCTGACTACAATCCACCTCATTTTTACCACTCCTGGTCTCCCTCTGGTGCACACACACTGGGCCTTGCTGTGTCTTGACCTCTCTGATTGCTTGCCCAGCCCAGGGACTTTGCACTTGCTGTGGCTTCTACCAGGATGGCTCTTTCCCCATGGGTTGCCACGGCTCTCCTGCCTAATCATACAGGGAACTGCCCTTCACCGTCTGCCCCAGTCACCCTCACCCACTTAAGCCCACTCCAGAGCACTTGCAGTGACCTGCCTGCCATTCTATCAGTCTTCCTGCACCTTAAGAGATGATTTTCCCAAAACAAATCTCTCTGAAAATGTAATTACATTGGAAATTAGTGGTCCAGGATTATTACTTCAACAGTAAAGGCAAAATTGTGATTTCAATGTAATTAAATGTTAATGCCCACAAAATAAAGTAAACTGAATAATAAAGACCAAAGGTAGTAAAGGAGATAATGCAAATATGCAACTTAATAGCAAGCCAGGAATACTCTGAGAGGAGATGTCAAATGAGAAGGTGACAGTGTCCTGGCACTAGCTCTCAGCTGCTCCTGGAGACCTCAAAATCCAAACTGCTGCTGGACATGTGAAAAAGGTCTCACCCTCCCAAGGGAGGAACTGCAGTCACAATGCTAAGAGGCATGCACACCAGACGGGGAGGGATTTATGGCCATATTTTGCAATCTCCCACACCATCCCTTCCCATTGATTTTTGGTGCCACTTTTTTTGTGTGTGTGTCATTAAACTTTGTTTTCATGGGTCTCAAAATGTGGTGGCCAATATTTGGCCCAGTTGTTGCCATTAAAAAATAGAATTTAAAAACTCAAAACTGCTCCCACCAACTCTCCACACACACGTGCACACACACACACACAGTTCACAAAACATTCTCCCTTCCTTCTGGAAGCTTTTTAGGGTGCATTATTATCACTAGCCATTCTTTGACTATAACACAACTGAGACAAAGAATTCTGAGGCCATTCTTTCCCATTGATTTATTCGAGGGTGGTAGGTATTAGGGAGAGTATTCATTTAGTCTTCTGAGCATTCTGGGCTGACTTGGTGACCTTGACTGCTCCTGCAGCCTTTGCTTTCATGACACCCACAGCAACTGTCTGTCTCATGTCAGAAACAGCAAAACCAAGCAAAAGGGGCTCATCAGAGAAGCTCTCAACATACATGGGCTTGTCAGGAACCACATCAATACTAGTGGCAGCATCAAGAATCTGGGGCCATCTCCCAGCTTCTCAGAATGGAAATCAATATCCTTTGGCTCAGCAGACTTGCAAACAAGGTGAGCTGTGACAGTCCAACACAGGTGCGTAGCCAGTACTGATTTGGCTTGGATGGTTCAGGGTACTGACATACTCCAGGAAGCCAGCTGCTTCCATTGGTGGGTCATTACTGCTGTCACCAGTCATGTTGCCATGACAAACATCTTTGACAGACACGTTCTTGACATTGAAGCCCACACTGTCCCCAGGAAGAGATTCTCTCAGAGCTTCATGGTGCATTTCATCAGACTTGACTTTGTAATGCTGATAGGAGCAAAAATGACGACCGTGCCGGGTTTAAGAACATCTAACTCCATCTGACAGTATGAAACCACCAATTTTGCTAACATCCTGTAGGGCCATACAAAAGCACTTGTCAGGTGGATGAGTTGGTGGTAGTCTGCAATATGCAGGTTCAGTTTCTCTACATCCTTTCCAACTCTTGTTATTATCACTTTTTAAATGTAGCCTTCCTAGTATGATTTACATTTCCCATCGCTAATGACGTTGAGCATCTTTTCATATGAGTTGGTTTATATTCCCCTTTTAAATCCCCCATGTCTTCCTATATATCTCCATTTTGGGGGGAGAAGTATTTCCTACTTTCTGGTACTACAGGATGCTCCAGGCTTATTTTGTGTGTGCCCTGTCCCAGGCTTAGAATCAGCCATTTCTCCAAGGAGCCCTAGTTTCTTCAATTTGATAATGGTATTAGAAATCAAGATCTGGGCACTGGATTTGCTCATTGCTATTGGAGGGTCACTGCTTCTAGGCCCTAGCAATGAAGAGAGCTAGGAAATATGTGTATGTATGTGTGTAATCCAAGTAGAGCACATATCTATATTTTTTTCTTTATTTTATTTTATTTTATTTTTTAAATATAATTTATTTTATTATCATTAATTTACAATTACATGTGCAATATTACGATTATTAAACTACCCCTTCATCAGGTCCCCCCCACCAACCCCATTACAGTCACTGTCCATCAGCGTAGTGAGATGCTATAGAATCACTACTTGTCTTCTCTGAGTTGTACTGCCCTCCCCGTGCCCCCTCAACATTACATCTGCTAATCGTAATGCCCCTTTTTCCCTCTTATCCCTCCCTTCCCGCCCATTTTCCCCAGTCCCTTTCCCTTTGGTAACTATTAGTCCGTTCTTGGGTTCTGTGAGTCTGCTGCTGTTTTGTTCCTTCAGTTTTTTTCTTTGTTCTTATACTCCACATATGAGTGAAATCATTTGATACTTGTCTTTTTCGGCTTGGCTTATTTCACTGAGCATAATACCCTCTAGCTCCATCCATGTTGTTGCAAATGGTAGGATTTGTTTTCTTCTTATGGCTGAATAATATTCCATTGTGTATATGTACCACCTCTTCTTTATCCATTCATCTACTGATGGACACTTAGGTTGCTACCATTTCTTGGCTATTGTAAATAGTGCTGCAATAAACATAGGGGTGCATCTGTCCTTTTCAAATTGGGCTGCTGCATTCTTAGGGTAAATTCCTAGGAGTGGAATTCCTGGGTCAAATGGTATTTCTATTTTGAGTTTTTTGAGGAACCTCCATACTGCTTTCCACAATGGTTGAACTAATTTGCAGTCCCACCAGCAGTGTAGGAGGGTTCCCTTTTCTCCACATCCTCGCCAACATTTGTTGTTGTTTGTGTTTTGGATGTTGGCCATCCTCACTGGTGTGAGGTGATATCTCATTGTGGTTTTAATCTGCATTTCTCTGATGATTAGCGATGTGGAGCATCTTTTCATGTGCCTGTTGGCCATCTGAATTTCTTCTTTGGAGAAGTGTCTATTCATGTCCTCTGCCCATTTCTTAATTGGATTATTTGCTTTCTGTTTGTTAAGGTGCATGAGTTCTTTATATATTTTGGATGTCAACTCTTTATCAGATACGTTTTTTATGAATATATTCTCCCATACTGTAGGATGTCTTTTTGTTCTACTGATGGTGTCCTTTGCTGTACAGAAGCTTTTCAGCTTGATATAGTCCCACTTGTTCATTTTTGCTTTTGTTTCCCTTGCCCGGGAGATATGTTCATGAAGAAGTTGCTCATGTTTATGTCCAAGAGATTTTTGCCTATGTTTTTTTCTAAGAGTTTTATGGTTTCATGACTTACATTCAAGTCTTTGATCTACCTTGAGTTTACCTTTGTGTATGGGGCTAGACAGTAGTCCAGTTTCATTCTCTTACATGTAGCTGTCCAGTTTTTCCAACACCAGCTGCTGAAGAGGCTGTCATCTCCCCATTGTATATCCAAGGCACTTTTATCAAATATTAATTGACTGTATATGTTTGGGTTAATGTTTGGATTTTCTATTCTGTTCCACTGGTCTGTGGGTCTGTTTTTGTGCCAATACCAAATTGTCTTGATTACTGTGGCTTGTAGTAGAGCTTGAAGTCAGGGAGCGTAATTCCCCCTGTTTTATTCCTCCTTCTCAGGATTGCTTTGGCTATTCTGGGTCTTTTGTGGTTCCATATGAATTTTAGAATTATTTGTTCCAGTTCATTGAAGAAAGCTGTTGGTAGTTTGATAGGGATTGCATTGAATCTGTAGATTGCTTTAGGTAGACATATCTATATTTTTTTCTGTATATATCTGTCTCTATTTATGTTAAGCTAAACATGAGATCATACTGACGTCTCCAACACTAATCCAGCCCCACAGTGTTCATTCTAGCCTTTCCTTCTTGCTTACATGTAACTTTCCTCTCCAGTGGTGCAAAACTTTGGCCTCCATCACCCCCCATCCATTTAGTTATTTGTTCAAACCCAGAATACATGAAAAACACTTTCAGAGGTGTGAACCCTGACATAGGTACGTTTGAGTCTGTATTCTGTTCCACTGGTTCTTTGTCTATTCTTTTATCACTACCACTCTGGTAATTAAAACTGTGAGATATGTCTTTATGCCTAAGGAAGACCCCCTTTTTTCCTTTTGATTTAGCCATTCATAGACCTTTATCTTTACATGCAAATATGCCACTCTTTGAGTTTCTTAATGATTGGAATAGCAATGTTTTATAGCTTAATATAGGAAAAATTAACACATTTACAAGGTGAAGATGTTCTTCCATGTACAGTCTCTTCCTTCAGTTGATCTTCTTTTACAATTTTCTCCTTAAATATGTGGTGCCATCTTTCTAAGTTTCTTTCTGAGATAATTTGCAGGGTTTTTTCCCTTTTGTAAATGGTGTCTTGTTTTCTATTGCATTTTTAAATTAGCTGTTGGTAGTGTACAGGTAATGATATTGATTTTGGTAATTTGATCTTATACCTGACAACTTTGCTAAAATCTGATTTAATTTGCATTTCTGTTGAATTTTCTAAGTAGCTGGCAGTTTTATCTATTCTGATTCTTTCATCTCTTATTTCTTTGACTTACCTTACATCATGAACCAGGACTTCTTGGAACAGATAGCAACATAGAGAGTGGGCATCCCTGTCTTTCCTATTGTTCTTACTCATAATTCAAATGCATCTAAACTTTTCCATTATGTGTGGTGGTTGCTGCAGGTTTGGTAGAGATAGCATTTATCAAGTCAAGGAAATTCCTTCTATTCCTAGTTTTGTGTGAATTTTAAAAATCACAAATAGGCCTTTTAAAAATGTCCCTTTCTATCTATTGATATAATAACTGACTTCGGTCTTTTAGCCCATGAATGTGGTGAAATATATAGATGTGGTATTAAGCTATCCTTGTATTTCTTGTTTGTTTTAAGCGCCGTGTTGGTTTAGGTTAGCTAATATTCTATTTACACACACCCATGTCCATAAGAAATAAGCCCATAATTTTCTTCCTTTGTAATATCCTTAGGTAGTTTTGTATTTAAGGTTATATGAGCCTCATAAAAAGATGTGATACTTTTCTTCTTTTCTGTTTTATGGAGCAAATTGAGCAAGACAGGGATTATCTATTTCTGAAAAGATTGTTAGAATTTACCTAAAATTCATCTGTACCTTGGGAATGGTTTGATTATCATATCATTTTATTTAATGATTGTTGGTCTATTCAAATTTTCTAGTGCATTTTGTGCCAGTTGTGAGGTTTTTACCCTTTTCCAGAAATCCGTCCATTTCTTTTAGTTTAGGAAGGTTTTGTGGACAGTTGTTTATAGTGTTCTTCATTACTGAAAATCTTTCCACTTGGTTTATTTAATCTAAAAAGCAAAACCAATCAGCCTTTGGTTTCTGAAGGTTCTTTAGTGTTTTTTTTCATTCTCATTGTAATGGATTTCTCTCCTTACCTCTGCATCTTTTTCTTTCTTATTTCTTTGGGATGGTTCTGTTGTACTTTTCCCAGTTTCTTGATTTGAACACATGTGTTATAAATATATTTTAAGCTATCAATTTTTGCCCAAGCACTGTGTCTCAGATTTTGCTTTGTAAGGTGTTCATTTTGTTACATTCCATGTCTTTCATTTTTCTCTTTTGCTTTCCTAGGATTACTTAGATTTATTTCAGCCTCCCAGCATTATTTGACTTTTAAAAATCTATCATCTTATCAAGTTCAAATTTTATTGCTTGATGGTCAGAGAACATATTCTGTATAATGTTGATTTGGGGGAATTTATTGAGGCCTCTTTGTGGTCAATTTTTATGATCTTCATGTTATTTAAAAAGAGTATTCTCTGTGGGTATAAAGTTTTTCTTACTATCTTTTAATTTCAGTACATTGTAATTCCAATTTTCTGTATCTTTCTCATATTTCTGTCTAATGGTTAGGATAGTACGCCAGTCTCCACAGTATCTTTGGAGTCTATAATTGATATTTTAAACTCTAAAGTGGTATGGTTTTTGCTACATTTTGATGTTCTAGGAAGAAGGACATCAATTCATTAACTTAGCAATTTTGAGTGGTCTAGTCTGAGCCCCTGCTAGTGTTTACTGAGGACATGGCTCCTGCAGGCATTGTCCTAGTAGGACCAGCACATACTTCCTGAGCGGATTTGAAAGAACATTTTTAAAAATTGAGGCATGCCTTCCAATTGTAAAATGTAACATATGGGATGAGGGCTGAAATTGACATGCGGTTACATGCACAGTGTTCAGAAGCTCCTCTTCTCCTGGTCCATGACCTGTGTCTGTCTTCCCTCCCACACCTCCTCCCCAGCCGCCACTGCCCCATTCAATGCCACAGTGACTAAAACACAGCTATTAGAAATTCATTTTGGTGGTAGTGAGTGATCTCCATGTGTGCTCTTGAAGTGTAAATGTATTTATTGGTTGGCTGTAAATTGTTATTCTCCAGCACCTTACTGTGAATTTATCAAATTTCTTTATTTCCTGATGTCTAACTTCTGTAAGAGAACAGGTTATGGGAGAAGGGTGGGGAAGTACAGGGACTTTGCATAGTGAGGGAGGTGGGACAAGGAAGAATTCTGGAGATGTTTTCCACAGAAATGAGTTCTGGGGAAGCTACAGCAGTTGGGGCTTTGAGAAGACAGGGCACCAAGAAGGTGCTATGTATGTGTGTGCGGAAAGGTGGGTCAGCAGAGTGGACTTGAGGAGATTCAGGAAGACAAACTTCATCTATGTCATGGTTTTTATCAAGACTGGCTCCACACTTAAGCTAGTTTATTCTATATTGGACAAGACGGAAATACTTTCCACTCTTCTTCAATTTTGCCTCAGAGAAGAAGAAAAAAGAAAATTTGATGCTTCTGTTTTCTTTCCTGCCTTACTATCTTTTAAGAAAAAAGCCCGAAATGATCTAGCCTGGATCATTCCAACGTGACTTGTCTATTGCTCAATAGTTGTTTCAAAAATTATCATATGACCTTGCACCATGTCATATTGAGGTAGAGCACGGACATGGGACAAGAATCATTCTTAATTTTTCCTGCCTATGATAAAAAAATGCCAAGATAAAAATAGTACAGTAAGAACAGGAGGGACTCTGTCTTAAAGCTAAGATTCCATTTTAAAAACCAGGTAGTTAGGAGATAAGATTCCTAAGATACTTTATGGTAATTAGCCAGCAACCAGCCTTATCTTAAGACAGGGCAGGATATGTTTCCACTGCTTGAGGGTAACCACCATCTTGGAGAAGAACAGGATAAATAAATTCCTGTGTTAAGTTTATCTTACAGAATACCTAGAGGACTGACTATGGATGGTGACATACTTATTGTCTCTCACTGGAGATAGACATCATGAGACCACATGTCAAGCCTACACCCCCCTGGATCTTCACCCCATTCTCAAAATCCTTAAAAGACACAAATCCTAAACCTTTAAGTGTGTCTCCTCTCTGAGGCTGCCCATATTCCCCTTTCTTCTAATGTGTACTTTGCCTTAAATAAAGCCTTCATGCTGCTCAACTTTTTGCCTTTTGTCTCTGTGTTCTTCCAAGCCTCTTGGGAGATTAATAAGAGATCCCTTTTCCTAGTGGTAAGCGTCTTTGTTACTTTGTTATTTCACTCAATTTTCTAGACTTAAGCACAAGCACAAGTCTTCTCTCTCTCTGTTCCACTTCGGGCTACTAAGATCTGGTTTGGACTTGCAAATTACCATCACCTGGGTGACCTGGATGAGACTGCAGCTCTATAATTGTGCTCTTTAGTAGCCTGCCCAAAAATCTTTTTTTGCTTTGGGAAGTTCTCAGAACATAATCTCACTCCATCAGTGCTCTGCAGTGGTAGGGGCTTAGTTCCCATGCTGTGCAGTTTAATGCAGACATTGGACACCAGTGACTCCGACTTCAGTTCGCAACGGATCTGCTGCATGCTGAGCAGGAGTTAAATGAACTTACCTTTCCTCCTTTGATCTTCCTTGCCCTTTACTGCCTGCATGGCGGCTCCCATCCACTACTACTCTTGATTTAATGAAATCCTTCCTTACCTACTCATCCGACATGTTGAATTTTTTCTCAAAGTCAAGAATCCTCCCCCTTCCAGGTTGAGGTTTCACCTAGTGTTCAGGGAGATACCTCCTTTGCTGCAGCTACCCAGCAACAATATTATCTTGGTTCTTCATTAAATTCTTCATTGCTATTGAACTTATCATTTATGTCATATTCTCAATGACACTGCAAGTCCCTTGGGGGCAGGGATACTGTTATACTTCTTAAGAATTATTACGGCTGGTTGTGCAATGCATATAGCAAACATTGGTGGATACTGGTATTTTGTCAACTTGAGTGAGGAAGCTGTAGAGAAGCTGTAGGTTTACTTATCTTTTCTAGCCTGTGTGCACTGTGTCCTTCACTGGAGTCCACACTGACCGTCCTTGAAAGAGTGCTTCATTCCTCTCATTACTGAACAAGCAAATAGCAGAACTGTCCTGATCTCAGCAAACGCCACACTACAACTTTCAGCACTAGAGACTAAAACTTGTATCAGAATAGAGAAAGGAAGGTCTTACCTCTCCTTCTCCTCATTGCATTAATGGCTTTTATCCAGATGAAACAGTGCAGGGTGAGCCATCAAGATAACTTCATCTCCTGTACAGCAATGTATACTTCTCACTGAGAGTCGAGGTAAACCTGCTTTAATATTACCTTGAAATGGGCTCTGATTGAGCTTCTCCTTTTCACCCTTAGCAGAGCTTGAATTTAAACTTACACAATTGAAAAAGGAATAAACAAAGACATACACGTAACAGGTGTGAATGAGACGTGCAGCCTCTGGAGATGAACTGGCTGGCTATGAGAGGTTGGACACTTCACCTGCCTAATTTGCCTCAGTCCAGGGCCCTGTAACATGCTTGTAGAGTGAAAAACCTGCATCTTGAGGCTTTCTGACAGCATTCCAAGAGTCGATCTTCCTTTTAGGATGAACTGACATTAACCAAGCTCAAGACTCAGGTCTGTGTACTCATTTATATAGTCATTTATTTATTCAACAAATATTTATTGAGCCCTACAGTGTGCCAAGACCTGCTCTAGGCAGTGAGAATGGAGCACTGAAATTTGTTTTGTGCTATTATAAAGTGTACATTTTAATAAAGGAGTTTGACAAATAAGTAATATCACCAGTAGGTGATAAGGGTAATAAAGGAAAACAGACGTAAGAAACAGGGAGTAAAATATGGATAGGAAGAGGCCACAAGAGAGGAGTATGAGCCAAGTAGGTCTGGGCCACGATTCAGAGGGAACAGCAAGTGTAAAGGCCCCGAAGCAGATGCTAACTTAGAATGTTGTAGGAACAGTGATGCTTATCAATAAACCAGACTGTTCTTGGGGGCAAATAAGGTCCTTTCTCTCCAGACAGACCTTTTATATAGAAAGCCGTATCACTGTCCAGAAGTTGGTTGGTGAACCTGGTATCTGAACAAGTGGGGCGAGTGACCTGGCATCAAGGACTCACAGCATCAGGCTGAGTCTGAAGCACCCGTCTGTACTCTGAGCCATGCCTCATCAGGTACGCCCCTGGCCAAGGCTGGGATGGGCACTGACAACCTGTTTGTTTCTAAACCCGGGTTAGGATACACTGGGTGAGTGGCTCCACTGTTTATTAGCTGGGTAGTACTGGCAAGTTCCCTCACCTTCTACGTCTTTGTAAAGAGAGAGAATAATTTGCCCAGGTCACACAGGCAGAAACTGAGTACAGGCTTTTGACTGTTTCCTACCTCTCTCCCTGCTGCCTCTTTGGTCAGGCTCACTGCAGCTACAAACAAAGTTGGTGGTTGGCAACGAACCACAGAACAGAAGCACTGTCGACAAAAAGGCTGTCTTTACTAATAAGAAGGTTGCCTTTTTGAGCCTGAATTGTGAGCACATCCCTGTCTCTTAACACTGCCCCATGAGCATAGACCTGCTGGGGTGACTCCGTCTGACCCACCTACAATATGGGCATTTCCACAGGCACAACAGTCTTGCCAGGCCAGAGGCTCAGGGTCCACACGATAGGCTTTTTCCACTAGAGACTCAGAAACCCTAACAGGCCACAAAAGACCATGTCCTTAGATGCTCATTACATCAGAGATCACAAGGCAGTATTTGCTCCAACTAGAGGGTTCCAGGAATCACCAAATTACTCGTCTAAGAAACTGGTTCATGATTTACTTGAACACATAACCAAGTATTGATGAAGTCATATTAAATGCACCAGCCTGTTTTTACTTAGTCCTTTACTCCTAAACTTTCTTTCAGAGCATTTAATGCAGCTCTTTAGTCAGTAACATCTTAGAAAAACACAGTACAGTTTTGCCATCAAAGCAGTTTTTCATACATTGCATCACTTTCTCAGCTCAGGACACCCCCACGGATTAGGTAGGGCCGGCTTTGCTGACTCTATTTCAATGAGGGGATCTGAGATGTGAAGGCGGCCGCACTGTCCACCAGGGGTTTTCACAGACCCTGCTTCACCCCTGGCGACCTGCATGGCCAAAAGGGCTCACGTCCTCTCACCAGTTTAGGGAAGCCTAGGGTGGAGGTCAGTCTGGGGCGACACTGAACCAAACAAACCGGGTAAACTAGGGGTCAGAGTTAGGGGCCCCGCACGATCCTTGGCCCAGGTGACCGAGGGCAGCCCTCCCGGCATAAGACTGCCTGGCATTTCGCCAGGAGCATCCACCCTCCGCGTGTCCGCTGGGCCTCGAAGAGGCAAAGCGTCATACCCCGCGGAGTGTCACGCAGGTTCTTCAACCGGCACCGCTAGAGCGGCCCAGATCGAGAAATGCTGTGAGTTCCAAGAACGCGCCGGGGGAATTGAGGATGCGGGGCTTCCACCCGCCAAGGCCCCCGAGAGGCCCGTCGGAGTCAGGAGGCGCGCCCCACGTACTCGTCACTGCGCAGCTCTGCAGGGGTGTCGTAGATGTCCGCTCGCCTCAGGCGGGAGCTGATCTGAAACGACGGCACACACAGAGGATGGGTAACAGCTTTGAGCCCACGCCACCACCCAGACCCTTCCCGTCAGACACCACAACCGCCGCCCCACCCCTTCCGCCGGACCAGACAGCCTGCCGAGGCCCTGCCCCTTCCTCCCTCCCAGACGTTCTCCCGAGGCCCGCCCCCTCAGTGTTCTTTACTGTCCCGAGGCCACGCCCCCATCTCCCAGACTCTCCCGAGGCCCCGCCCCTTCCACCGACCCAGACTGTCTCCCGAGGCCCCGCCCCTTCCGCTGGTCTCCTTTCTGGACCACGAGTTTCCCTTAAATTCGCCTTTGCTCGCCAGCGCGGCCCCTTGCCAGGACCCCAGGTGCGTGGGCCCCGGCCACCCCGACCTTAGTCATGGGGACCCCCAAGAGGAAGGCCCCGGGCGGCCAGGACGGCGCGGCTAAGCGGGCCCGCCGCGAAGAGCTCACGGGCGTGCGCTTCAAGGCTCAGCTGAGGGACCCGCAAGGCGCGGGGCCGGGTGAGTTTGGGGCAGGCCCGGGCGGGAGCGGGTGCGAGCCGGGCGGCCCTCCAGGTCCAGTGTGGGGGCTCCTCAGTCCGCCCCACCCAGACCCTCCTTTCTGCAGCTTTGCGGTCACCGAGGGTCGGAACCCAGCCTCCCGACCCGCAGACGGGAAACCGAGGCCCGGTGCTTGGGCTCCCAGGGTCCCGGACCGGCCGGGGCCGCTGTAGGACTGCTCGCCGCACTTCTTGCCCTGGGCTGTCAGCCAAGGCTGGAGGGCTTGACCTGCTAGGTTGTGACAGGTCCCTGCGACTTAAAGCCCCCACCCTGGCCCGGGCAGCATCCCTGAGCAAGTGCTGAAAGCTTTTTATTGCTGTTGTCAGGAGAGCAAATAATTGAACTGCTCATTCACACAACAGATACTTACGGAGTTCCAACTGTGGGTCAGCTGGGGGCTGCTCAGGGAGACACTGTGTTCCTCCAGGGCTGTCAGCGCCATTTTCAATAGCTCTCACCTTCCGACACTCACACTGACCTGAGAACAAGCAGTAAGCTACCAGGTGAAGCCGCCACAAGGACTTGGCAGTTGACCGAGGTGGACTAGTGACTGCCGCGGAGCAGATGCTTTAATTTCACTTTTTGCAAAGAGTGACAGCCCTGCAGAGCTCCTTGTAATCCATTAGAAAGTATGTAAGTTGTGAGGGGAAAAAACACAATTGAATACTCTAGTATGTGAAAGTACTGTGGGCACTATGTCAAAATAAAACAGAGACAGTGTTTCTTCCAGGTTAGGGAAATGATTAAATTAATGACTAGAATACCTTCAGTTTCCAGTTTTTCTGTCACAGACCAGGTTTTCTGTCACAGTAGGTTTGATATCTGCACCTGCTAGCCAGTGCTAGGAAGATGATATCTGGTTTAGCACCGAATTAATACATTTCATTCATTCATTCCTTAATTCCTTACCTACTTGGGGCTGTTAGTTGCTAGGCGGAGATGAAATGGTGAGTGAAAATCAGATGCCAG
>JAVSCE010001464.1:0-31334 GCA_032199065.1 Smutsia gigantea | reverse complement strand
CCTGCTGGCTACCTCATCTGCATTTTGAAACAGCAAAAAAAAAAAAAAGACATACGCATGTTTATGATGGGGCAGCTGAAGGGATCTAATAATAGTGCAACAATGCAAATTCTCAAGCAGGAGAAGAAATATAACTGGACATATTCTAGAAAATTAGAATAAACTTTTATTACATGCATATATATTTTAGCTCTGAATGGGAAAGTTAATAGCTCACAAGTAAAGCATATTTTATTCCTGAATCCCACTAATAATATTAGTTATGATGAGGATATTTTATTTCTGTGAAAAACCTGAATAAGGTCAGTTCTTATTTTGGACTTATTTAGTGCAATGAAAGCTTTAGAATGGCTCTAGTATGTGTGTGTGTGTGTGTGTGTGTGTGTGTGTGTGTATATATATATAAAACTTTAAGTATATGGTAACATATAAATTTATTTGATTCATAACTGGGTCTTGAGATATTCAGTGCCAAGGAAATCCAAGTGCCATCAAATATAGAGTTATAATTACTGTCACATTTAATTATTATTTTTTGAATTTTATAAACTTACATGAACAAATGGAAAATTTGTGCCAAATAAAAATGTAGATTTAGGTTCATTATTAAAAGTAAACACTTCAGTCTTTCACCACAAATCTCTTTGGTCTATAGTGGTTAGGCCTTTTGCCAAGATAACTAAAATACCAGCAATTACACATATTTCAGCTTTTACCACAGTAATGTTCTCATTATCCCATCATCAGACTCATCAGCTTCTCTGAGGTGCATTCCTTTTTAACCCTGGACCAAAGTGATTCCTCACTCCTTTGAATTCCCATGCCATTTAGTATGTGTATCATTTTATATGTAATTAAAGAATATCTTTTTAATAGTGATATTGATTGCTATATTCATTTCTTGAACCCAACTGTCTTGGTTTGCTGTTACTGTCTTGTAATAGTAATCATTTTTATGAGCTTACTCTCATTCTCTTTTTTGAACTCCATGAAATAAGAGATAAAGTTGAGAGAAAATGAAATGTAAGGATAACAATTTCTAAGGAAATGCTCACAAACAGAGGATATTGGGATGGGAGGCAAGGGTGTTTCTGGAGTAAAGACAAAACAAATGGAACAGTACAATGCTAAGGCATATAATTACAAAGAAAAACTTTCTTCACCTGCAGATCAAAAGAGAGCAACTTATTCCTGCAAAAAATAAATAGTAACAATCAATTGTGAACCAAATCCTGGTGAAATTATTGGACTTCAAGAGAAAAGAAAAACCTTACCAAAGAATCATTTACTGTGGTTATAAGTCAAAAAAGTAAAGGAGTAAGCCATTTAGAAGAAGCAAAGGATATCTTTATGACTTTGGTGGTAGTAAATATTTCTTAAACAAGACACACAAACTGCTAAGTATAAAGGAAAAAGTGATAAACTACATTAAAATTAAGAACTTATGCTTCTTACAAGTTAACATTATAAGAGTGTATGGGAGAAGGTCTTGTATCTGGACTACATAAAGAATGACTACAAATCAATAAAAAAAGTCAGACAACCCAATGTACAGAGCTTGAATAGATAAATCACAATAGAGGATATCCAAGTAGTCTGTAAATAAATATATGAAAAATATCTCAACTTTAGTTACTCATCAAGGAAATTGCAAATTAAAACAAAAATGAGATGTCACTCTGTACTCACCAAAATGGCTAAAATGAAAAATAATGTCAAGTGTTGAAGAGAATGTAAGTGGAGTAACTAGAACTCTCAAAAACTGCTGAGAAGACTGTAAATTGGTACAACCACTTTGGAAAACTGTCAGCATTTAGAGAAGCTGAATATATCCATACCCTGTGATCCAACAATTTCACTCCTGAGTGTATATCTTCAACATATGTTTACCAAGAAGCGTGCATAAGAATATTCACAGCAGTACTATTTGTAATAGTCCTATGGTGGGATTGCCAATGCCACTCCCAGGTTTGATGATCACTGGAGGGCTCACAGGACTGACTCGCAAGACTAGACTCAAGCTCATCTGGGTGATTTATCACAGTGGAAAGATAACAAAGCAAAATCAATAAAGGGAAAAGTCTTATGAGGCAAGGTCCTGAGGAAACGTAATACAAGCTTCTGGATCCTCTCCCAGTGGAGTCACCCAGGACACACTTAATTCTCCCAGCAACAAAGTGTGACATCAGTGAAATGCTGCCTACCAGGGAAACCTGTTGGCAACTTAGCACTCAGGGTTTTTATTGAGGTGGGTAAAGTATTCAGTCTCCAGACTCCCAGAGGAATGCAGATGTTCACATAAACCATATTGTTGTTACAAACTGTTTAGGCACAGTGAGCCACTGTTAAAATTAGGGTGGGGGGAAACCTCCCCAAATCTAAGTTCCCAGATGCCAGCCAAGGGTCAACCATGTATGCAGGCCTGTCTAAGGATAGCAATGAAACCTGCTATGTTAACTCATTTCTGCACAAACTCCAAAGTGGAATTAATTCAAAATTCTATTGAAGGTAGAATGGAAGAATGATGGATAAATTGTATATTCATGCAATGGAATACTATACAGCAATGAGAATTATAACCCAAACTTTTATGTAATAATATGGGTAAAACATAATGCTGAGCAAAAGAAACCAGACATAAAAGGATACCCATTTTATGTTTCCACTTGTATAAAATTCAGAAACAAGTAAAATTAAACACCATATTGTTTGAGGTCACCTGGTAACGGTAAAATTGGAATAGAAACGATGAAAGCTTCTGGGGTACCGGCACTGTGTCACTTATTGATCTGAGCGCTGATCACATGCTCGTTGTGTGGATGCCCTTTGGGTCGAGCACTTACGATCTGTGCTCGTTATTGTATTATGTTACACTTCAATAAAAGCTTCACTTATACTTTTTAGACTAAAAAAATGAATAAAACTCCTGCATATATTTAGACAGAACATTATTTAGAAAGCAAATAGAAGAGTTTTCTGAGAGTGCTTCTGTATAATAATAAACATAAAAATGTACAAAAAATAAAAGAGATGTACAATTTAGTTAATGTGTATTCCAAGTATTATATTTCTCTGCACCGTCCAGTATGGTAGGCACTAGACACATGTGCCTGCCTCCTGAGCACTGAAATGTGTCAAGTCCAAATTTATATGCACTACATGTTTATGCTGTAAGTGTATGCTATAGCTGTATGCTGTGAATGTAAAATATGCAATAGATTTTGAAGACAGCATAAAAAATGCAATATCTCATTAATATTTTTATGTTTGCATGTTGAAATGACAATGTATTATTGAATATAGTGGATATATTAAGTAAAATATATTATTTAATATTATATGCTGGTTTTTTTTTTACCTTTTAAATGTGACTGCTAGAAAATGTGAAGTTACATAGGTGGCTCACATTATATTTCTATCAGGTAGCACCAATACAGATAATGTCATTAATTCGTATATCAAACCTGGGTGGTAAGTGATAGCCTCATTTTATAGATGAAAAGAGATTTAAAATACAAAGAAAAGGTCATCTAATTTATAAAGGTTACATAGCAGGTAGTTGGCAAAGCTGAAATTAAATGTATGAATGATTCTAGATCCTGAGCTCTTCACCTCCATGCTTCTCTGAAGACAGGGATGCACTATATACCAGATTTTTATATATTTAATTAAGCAATTATCAACAGAAGAACTTTCTTATGTATTCAGACTCAGGAAATACATTGCTTACAAATTTGTCTTGCCAAAATCTCCATTTAAATACTTAATTCAGTTAGTTTAGGGGAAAAACTGAAATAAAGGATCCTTGAATAGTGTAAATTCAAGGTGTGAAATAGAGTTCATGGTGTGAAAGGGCTGGTAGTGGGTTTTGAGTCTATTTAAACATAGAATTGAATCTAACTATTGTCATAAGTAGAATTATTAAAGAGAAATATAAGAAATATAAGAAATATAAGTACTTGAATAAAAGACAATTCTTGAATAAAATGTAACAATAGTAGTGCTTTAAAAATCCAAGACCATAAAAGCAAAAAGTAGGACGTATGTAGGGAGGTGAGACAAGGTTGAGGAAATATGTAGTTCAGTTATTTCTTCATATTTCTTAAGAGGAAGTTAATAAATGTGATTTCATTCCCGAACTTGATTAGCTGACAACTATATGCTTAAGAATGTCATTAAAAGATATAAAAGTAAACACCAGTAGAACTAAAAACAATTCAAAGATTATAATATACTGAGAATACTTATGGAAAATATAGACCATAAAAGAGAGAAAACAAAATAACAAAGA
Source organism: Smutsia gigantea (assembly GCA_032199065.1). Classification (NCBI taxonomy): domain Eukaryota; kingdom Metazoa; phylum Chordata; class Mammalia; order Pholidota; family Manidae; genus Smutsia; species Smutsia gigantea. The sequence goes on along the minus strand of JAVSCE010001464.1, from coordinate 27,043 downwards.
TGCTGACATAAAACAGAATCTTTAAAATAAGATTGAAAGAATGACTGAAAGATCAAACACAGCTATTCCAACGGTAAAAGAAAATGGAATAAACTGAATTTTAAAAGATTGAATTTAAAGAAAAAAGATTAGGAACATGATATATGAAACAGACACATTTACTATTAGACTCTATTTTCCAAATGCTAAAGTAAAGCTGAGTTGCAAAGCTGTATTTAATGACTCTCAGGTATCTAATTCCATAAGCTTCTCACGTCTGCTTTTTAGAGTTCTTAGGGTCTCAAGTCCTATTGGCTATTTAATATGTTTATATCCATTGACAAAGCAGCAGTATGAATTAGAAATGTTAATGTCTCAGTTTTAATTATTCATGCTTATTTTAACTTGTGGCTGGCTACATGTAGTTTTGCTTTAGAGTGCAGTAATAACTTTTTTCTTAAATAGAAGCATTTAAAACACTATTATCTTTCTTAGGTCTCAGTCTCCAATTACCTGGAAACAAAAAGAAGGCAGTAAAGCTACAAATACCAACAGGAAAACAATAATTTGTACACTCAGAATAACAATTACATGTACTCCTGATGTGGAGACCATTGTTACTACATGTTTTCTTTTGACTGAAATTTCCTTACTTTGAGAAATTTATACTGCTGCTTTGTCAAATAGATTTCTTTAAAGAGAAAGCTATTCTCTTTAATTTTATTGACATATCAGTGTTCCTAGGCCATAGCAGTTCTGAGGGATAAATTAAATCTCAGTAATAGGCACACCATAGAAAGCATTTTTCTCAGATGTGATCCCATCTCACACATTCTTTAGGAATGCCAGCTTTCTTCCACCACGTACTCCTTTGCTCAGCGGGTATTTTCTCCCTTTACTTCAGGCACTAATCCTCCCATCACCTGCAAGATATCGACCATTCTTTTCTTTCCAGCTTTGAGATGCTCAGCATCACTGATCATTAAGGAAATGTAAATCAAAACTACAGTGAAATACCACCATACACCCATTAGGATGGCTACTATAATAAAAAAACAAAATAACAACTGTTGGTGAGAAGGGAGAAAATGGAACCCTTGTGTTCTGCTAGTGGGAATGTAAAGTGGTATAGCCACCATGGAAGACAGTATGGTGATTCCTTAAAAAATTAAAAATCAAATTATCATATCATCCAGCAGTTCCACTCCTGGGTATAGACCCAAAGAACTGAAAGAATGCATGGTCTCAAAGAGTTATTTGTATACCAATGTTTATTTGTACAATAATCACAATAGCTAAAATGTCAAAGTAATTCAAGTATCTATCCATGGATAAATGGATAAGCAAAATGTGGTATATACATACAATGGAATATTATTCAGCCTTTAAAAGTAAAGAAATTCTGATATATGCTACAACATGGATGAATATGGAGGACATTATGCTAAGCAAAATAAACCAGACAAAAGAAGACAAATATTTGGATGAGATACTTAAGAGTAGTGAAAATCATAGAGACTGAAAGTATAATATGGATGCCAAGGGATGGTGGGAGAGGGGGATGAGAAGTTATTGTTTAATGGATATTGTTCCAGTTTTACAAGATGAAAAGAGCTATGGAGATGGAGAGTGGTGATGGTATTGCAACATTATGAATGTGCTTAATACCACTGAACTGTACCCTTAAAATAGTTGAAATGATAAATTTTATATTATGTACATTTTATCACAATAAAAAATTGAAAAAAGAAGTTATCAGACAAAACAAAAGACTCATCTCAGGTAGCTGAAGAGTCCAGCTCGTTCTGTATACACATAGGTATCCACATGAATGAGCACATGCCTATCTTAAATGCAATTTTGTAAATGTGTTTTTTCACAAGGTGAACATTTTTTTTTTTAGAGAGGGGATCAAAAGTTTTGGTGAGGATGAGAATCCCAGGTGTTTTTGAAGTTACCTTTCAGAGAGGCCTCTCCTTTCTTTACTCCACTCCATCTTCTTATTTTCCTACTCTTTCTGGTGTAATTATTATTCTATATCTATCTATCTATCTATCTATCTATCTATCTATCTATCTATCATCTATCTATCTAATCTATCATCATGATAAAAACCAACATGAGATCTACACCCTTAAATTTTTAAGTGAGAAGTACAATATTGTGACTATCAGCACAGTGCTGTACAGCAGATCTCTAGAATTTTCTCATCTTGCATGACTTAAAACTTTACACCCATAGAGCACCAGCTTCCTATTTCATCTGCCCCTTAGCCACCTGGCAGCTATCATTCTACTTTCTGCTAAGATGAATTTCACTTTAGACACCTAATATGAATGGAAGAATGCAGTATTTATTCTTCTGCAATTGGCTTATTTTGCTTAGCATAATGCTATCAAGGTTCATCTGTGTTGTAGCATCTGGCAGGAAGGTCAGTTGACCTTATGTATGTGAGATAATTTTTACCCTCTCTATTCGAGATAATTTTTGCCCTCTCTATTCTGTTCCATTTGTCTATGTCTGTTTTTATGCCAGTACCATACCGTTTTGTAGCTTTGTACTGTTTTGAAATTAGGAAGTATTAATACTCCAGTTTCATTCTTTTTAAAGAGTGTTTTGGCTACTTGTATTTTCTAATTTCCCCATGAATTTTGGGTTATTTTCCTATTTATGCAAAAGAAGATCATTGTGATTTTTATAGAGATTGCATTGAATCTGTAGATCACTTTGAGTAGTATGGACATTTAAAAAATATTAAATCTTACAGTCTGTGACCAAAAATTTCCACTTATTTGCATCTTCTTAATTTCTGTTAGCAATGATTTATAGTTTTTATTGTATAACTCTTTCATCTCCTTGGTTTATTCCTCAGTATTGTATTCTTTTTGATGCTATTGTAATGAGTTTAGTTTCTTAATTTTCTTTTCAGATTATTCATTATTATTGTCTAGAAATGCAACCGATTTTTTTTACATTGAATTTATACCTGCTACTCTGTTGAATTCATTTATTCTAACAGTTTTATTTTTTTAATGGATTGTTTAGTATTTTCTATTTACTGTCTAAGTACAGGAGTGTTTTTAATCTTCCTTTCAATTTGGATGATTTTATTTCTAGTTCTTGCCTAATTTCTCCAGCTAGGACCTCCAGTACTATGTTGAATATAAGTGGCAAGAGTGGGTATCCTTGATTTTTTCTTGATCATAAAGAAAAAGCTCACCCCTGAGAGTTCCTTCCACCTTGCTGGTGTCTAAGACACTACTGCATGTCCTGCCCTGTCTCAGAGCTGCACAACAGTCCCCACACACCATTAACCCTGAAGCTCTGCCATCACCGCAGGGTAGGGAGAGGGTGGTCTGCCCACAGTGATCCCAACAGAGGCATCTGCTCAGATCACAAAGGCAGCTGAGGGAGACAGACTCAGACCAATACCAGCAAACAGAAAATCCCACCCACTGCACATAAACAGCTGGAGCTCCCACAAAGTAGAGACAGGCACTGGAGAGTAAAGAGTCTTGAGCCTCTGGGCATCATAGGTCATCTCCTTCATAAAACTATTATTCCATAGGCCAGAAAACATAGCAGATCCATCTATACAAAAGAAGAAACACAGAAACCATGATAAAATCAAGGCAGAGGAATATGTTCCAAACAAACCTACAAGGCAAGACATCAGAAAGAGGTAAATGAACTAGAGATCACCAATCTTGGTAAAGATTTCAAAGTAAAAGTCATAAACATGATCACTGATTTATAGAAAAATATTCAAGATCATAGGGAGGAATTGAATGAAGAGATAGAAGAGCTGAAAAAGAGCCATTCAGAGCTGAAGAATACAGTAACTGAAATTAAACATACAATGGAGGGATTTAAGAGTAGATTACTGAAAGTAGAGGAGACAGTCAATGAGACGGAAATTAGAGAACAAGAACACAATGAAGCCAAGGAACAGAGAAAAAAGATCTCTAGGAATGAAAGAATGATAGGAGAGCAGTGAGACCAATCCAAACAAAATGGTATTTGCATAATAGGGGTACCAGAAGGAGAAGAGAGAGGCAAAGGGAAAGTCTCTTTGAGGAAATAATTGTTGAAAGCTTCCAGAATCTGTGGAAGGAAATAGACATTCAGGTCATGGAAGTACAGAGAGCCCCTAACAAAAGGAGTCTCAGGAAGACAACACCAAGACATACAATAATTAAAATGGCAAAGGTCAAAGATACGGAGAGCATATTGAAAACAGTCAGAGAGAGAAAAAAGATTACTTATAAAGGAAATCCTATCAGGCCATCAGCAGACTTCTCAACAGAAACTCTATAGGCCAGAAGGGAGTGGCATGAAATACTTAATGTACTAAAAGAGAAGGATCTGCAACCAAGAATCTCCTACCCAGCAAGATTATCATTTTAAATATGAAGCAGAGATTAAACAATTTCCAGATAAAAGTTGAAAGAATTCACCACCACTAAGCTTGCTTTACAGGGTATGTTAAAGGCACTTCTATAGATGGAAATGTTCCTAAAGCTAAATAGCTTTCACCAGTGAAAACAAACTCGCAGTAAGGTAGTAGAACAATTAATTATGAAGCAAGTATGAAATTAAAACAAAACAAAAGCAAAATCAACTATACACAAAATCAATCAAGGGATACACAAAAAGTTCTATGATATCTAATACATAAAGTGTGGAAGAGGAAGAAGGAAAAAAAGTACCTTTAGATAGTGTTAGAAATAGAGTAATCAGCAATTTAAGATGGACTATTATATAGTAAGGAAGCTATCTTTGAACCTCTGGTAACCACAAAACTAAAGCCTACAATAAATACATACACAAAAATAAGTAAATAAGAGAAATCCAATTGCAGCACTAAAGTATACCATCCATAATGAGGAGAATATAAGAGAGGAAGAAAGGAACAGAGAGCATATATGAAAACAACCAGAAAACACTTAATGTCAATAAGCACATGCTTATCAATAATTACCATAAATGTAAATAGATTGAATGCACCAGTCGAAAGACAAAGTGGCAGAATGGACAAAGAAACAATACCCAGAGGGAAAAGATGGTGGTGTGAGAAGTTAGGCAGAAACTGCCTCCCAAAACCACATATAACATGAAAATAGAACAAATACAACTAACCCTGAAAGAGCAACCCAAAAGAAGACTGCAACAGTTGGCCTACATCTAGGGAAAAGAGAAGACCTCAAAGAAAAGGGTTAAGTAGCAAAGCTGTGATCCAGCGGGACCCAAGCCCCCCTCCCACCCAACTCACAGGGAGGAAGAGAAATGGAGTGGCGAGGGAGTAGAAGGCCAGGAATGCTAAACACCCAGCCCTGGAGATCTGCTCTGGGAGCATGAACCCACATTACACGGTTCTCTGGAGATTGGAGGGATTTTAAAGCAAAGACAGGTGGAATACGTGGAGAAACTGAGATTCCAGCCACTCGTGGAGAACAGGTACCCACAACCAGCTGCTCTGGGACAAAAAAAAGGTGGGCACATTGAAAGACTTCCCAACAGCAAGAGGGCTGCTAAAGGGGCAAAGATTGCTGCACAGTAGAAAGGACAGGTGAACAACATCATACCAGCACACTCATCCCAGCAGGTTGGGAACTTTCAGGAACTTCAGGCACTCCATACCCCTGGCTGGCAACCCAGTGCTGAGTCTACCACTGCTATATACAGCCTGCTTCTCCTTCCTCCTGGCAGGCATTATCTGATCACCTGCTGCCCCCACCATTGTGCCAGGCCAGCCAGAGGCCAGCTCCGCCTATGACAGCTACAGGGGCATAGTACAAGGCTCCTTCCTGCACACTCAGCCCACTGGCCCTGGCAGTAGAGGCAGGCCCTGCAGCCAAGAAGCAGGAAAGAGCTTTCCTCCTGGCATCAGTGCTTCTTGCCTTATGACCCCCACTATCACTTCAGGTGCTGGGCAGCTCCAGAGCGTAGAGCTTCTGGGCATTATAGGGTGCTGATGACACAAAGTATTATTTCATAGTAATCATTAGAAATAAGAAATGCCAAAAGAATTTTGTATAAACCACAATCCGTCAAACACCAGAAAGGACTAAGTGAAACTGAAATCACCAACCTTCTAGATATAGATTTAAAAATAAAAATCATAAATGTGCACATGGAGCGACAGAAAAGTATTCATGATTTCAGGGATGACATCAGGAAAGAGATAGAAATTTTGAAAAACACAGTATCTGAAATGAAACATACAATGGAGGGATTTAAAAGCAGATTACATGAGGTAGAGGAGATGATAAATTAAATAGAAATTAGAGAATAGGAAAACAAAGAAGCTGAAGCACAGAGAGAAAAAATCAACTCTAGGAATGAAAGAATAATAAGAGAACTGTGTGACCAATCCAAACAGAATAAAATTCACATTATAGGGGTACCAAAAGAAGAGAGATAAAAAGGGATAGAAAGTCTCTTGGAAGAAATAATTGCTGAAAACTTCCCCAATCTGAGGAAGAAAATAGTCTCTCATGTCTTGGAAATGTGCAGATCTCCCAACCCAAGGGATCCTGGGAAGACAATACCAAGACATAAAATAATTAAAATGGCAAAGATCAAGGACAAGTAGACAGTAGTGAAAGCAGCCATAGAGAGAAAAAAGATCATGTGGAAAGGAAAGCCCATCAGGCTATCATCAGACTCTCAGCAGAAACCTATAGACCAGAAGGGAGTGGCATGGTATCTTTGGTGCAATGAAACAGAAGGGCCTCGAACTGAAAACTCTATCTGGCAAGTTTATCATTTAAATTTAATCCTTGAAGCAGGGAATAAACAATTTCCAGATAAGCAAAAGTTGAGGGAATTTAACTCCCACAACCCATCTCTACAGTGTATTTTAAAGGGACTGCTCTAGATGGAAGTGCTCCTAAGGCTAAATAGTTGTCACCACTGGAAATAAAACCATATAAAGGATGTGGATCAATTAATTACTAACCAAATGCAAAATTAAATCAGCTACCCTCTAAGCCAGTCAAGGGATACACAAAGAGTACAGAATATGATACCTAATAAAGAGTGGAGGAGGAAGAAAAAGAAGGGAGAAAAAAAGAACCTTTAGATTGTGTTTGAAATAGAATAACAAGCGAGTTAAGTTAGACTGTTAGATAGTAAAGAAGTTGCCCTTGAACCTTTGGTAACCACAAATCTAAATCCTTTAATGGCAATAAGTACATATCTATCAATAATCACCCTAAATGTAAATTGTCTGAATGCAACGATCAAAAGACACAGAGGTACTGAATGTATAAAAAAATAAGACCCATCTATATGCTGCCTACAAATGAGTTCAAACCCAAGACATACACAGACTGAAAGTGAAGAGATGGAAAAATATATTTCATGCAAATAATAGGAAGGAAGAAAGCAAGAGTTTCAGTACTTGTATCAGACAAAATGGACTTCAAAACAAAGTAACAAGAGACAAAAAAGGACATTACATAATGATAAAGGAGTCAGTCCAACAAGAGGATATAGTCCTTATAAATATCCATACAACCAATATAGGAGCACCTTCATAAGTGAAATACTAACAGAATTGAAGGGGGAAATAGAATGCAATTTATTCATTTTAGATGATTTCAACACCCCACTCATTCCAATGGACAGATCAACCAGACAGAAAATAAGTAAGGAGACAGACGCACTGAACAACACCTTAGAACAGATGGATGTAACAGACATGTACAGAAAACCCGACCCAAAAGCAGAAGAATACACATTCTTCTCAAGTGCACATGGAACATTTTCCAGAATAGACCACATACTAGGCAAGAAAAAGAGCCTCAGTAAATTCAGAAGGATTGAAATTGTACCAACCAGCTTCTCAGACCACAAAGGTATGAAACTAGAAACGTATTTAGACTAAACAACATGTTTCTAAATAATCAGTGGATCAATGAACAAATTAAAGTAGAAATCAAGCAATACATGGAAAAAAATGAAAGCAAAAATTCAACGTTCCAAAATCTTTGGGACAGTGAGGAGTCAGTTTGAAGAGGAAAGTACACAAGAAACAAGAACAATCCCAAATAAACAATCTAATCTCACAATTAAAGAAACTAGAATAAGAAGGACAAATGAATCCTAAAGTAGAAGGGAGGGACAAAATAAAGATTAGGGTAGAAATAAATAGAGAAGAATAAAACAATAGAAAAAAATATCAGTGAAACCAGGAGCTGGTTCTTTGAGAAAATAAAGTAGATAAATCCCTAACCAGATTTATTGAGAAAACCAGAGTACAGTCATAAACAAAATCAGAAATGAAGAAAGAATAATCTCAACAAATGACATAGAAATACAGAGAATTATTAGAAATACTATGAAAAGTAATATGCCAATAAATTGGACAATCTGGAATAAATGGACATCTTCCTAGAAAAATACATCCTTCCAAGATTAATGCAGGAATAAACAGAAAAAAAATCCAAACAGACCAATTACCAGCAAAGAAATTGAATTGGTAGTCAAAAAACTAAAAAAATGGAAATCCATGTCCAGATGGCTTCAGAGCTGAATTCTACCAAACGTTTAGAAAGAGCTAATACCCATCCTTCTTAAAGTATTCCAAAAAGTACAGGAGCAGGTGACACTTCCAAACTCATTCTGTGAGGCCAGCATCACTCTAATACCAAAACCAGACAAAGATACCACAAAAAATGAAAATTACAGACCAATATCCCTGATGAACATAGATGCAAAAATACTCAACAAAATATTAGTAAACTGAATTAAAAAATACATAAAAATATCCTTCATTATCAAGTGAAATTTATTCCACAGATTGAAAGGTGAACACTATTCATAAATCAATCAACATCATACACCAAATTAACAAAATGAAGGATAAAAGACCATATGATCATCTCAATAGATGCTGAAAAAGTATTTGGCAAAATTCAACATCCATTCATGATAAAAAAATCTCAACAAAATTGGATTAGAGCTTTGTACGTCTACATAATAAAGTCCATATATGACAAACCCACAGCCAATGTCATACTTAACAGTGAAAAGCTGAAAGCTTTTCCTTTAAGATGGGGAACAAGACAAGGATGCCAATTGTCCCCGCTTTTATTCAACATAGTTCTGGAGGTCCTAGCTATGGCAATCCAACAACACAAAGAAATAAAAGGCATCCAGATCTGTAAGGAAGAAGTCAAACTGTCTCTATTTGCACATGACATTATATTATACATAGAAAATTCTAAGGATTATACCAAAAATTATTAGAAGTAATAATTGAATTCAGAAAAGTTGCAAAATATAAAATTAATACACATAAATCCATTGCATTCTTATATGCTAATGATGAACTCGCAGAAAGAGAAATCAAGAAAACAGTTACATTCACAATTGCTTCAAAAAGAATAAAATACCTAGGAATAAACCTAACGAAGGAAGTGAAAGACTATATCTTGAAACTACAAGACACTCATGAGAGAAATTAAAGAAGATACCAATAAATGGAAATCTATCCCATGCTCATGGATAGGAAATACTAATATTGTCAAAATGACCATCCTGCCCAAAGCAATTTATAGATTCAATGCAATACTTATGAAAATACCAACAGTATTTTTAAGGAAGTAGAACAAATAGTTCTAAAATTCATATGGAACCACAAAAGATCCTGAATAGCCAAATAAATCCTGAGAAAGAAGACCAAAGCTGGGGGATTTTGCTTGCTGACTTCAAGCTGTACTACAAAGCTACAATAATAAAGTTTGGTACTGGTACAAGAGCAGACCTATAGATCAATGGAACAGAATAGAGAGCCCAGATATAAACCCAAGCATATATGGTCAATCAGTATATGATAAAGGAGCCATGTATATACAATGGAAAAAAAGACATCCTCTTCAACAACTGGTGTTGGCAAAACTGAACAGCTACATCTAAGAGAATGAAACTGGATTACTGTCTAACTCCATACACAAGAGTAAACTCAAAATAGATCAAATACCTGAATGTAAGTCATGAAACCATAAAACTCTTAGAAGAAAACATAGGAAAAAAATCTCTTGAACAGAAGTATGAGCAGTTTTTTCCTGGACACATCTCTTTGGGCAAGGGAAACAAATAAAAAATGAACAAGTGGGAGTACCTCAAACTAAAATACTTCTGTACAGCAAAGGACACCATCAGTAGAAGAAAAAGGCATACTACAGTATGGGAGAATATATTCGCAAATGATTCATCTGATAAGGAGTTAACATACAAAACATATAAAGAAGTCTTATGTCTCAACATTAAGAAAAACAAATAACCTGATTAAAAGATGGGTGAGGAACCCGAAGAGGCATTTTTCCAAAAAAGAAATACAAATGCTCAACAGGTACAGGAAAGGATGCTCTGTGTTGCTAATCATCACAGAAATGTAAATCAAAACCATGATGAGATGCTCCCTCACACCAATTAGAATGGCCATTATCCAAAACACAAGAAATAACAAATATTGGCAAGGATGAGGAGATATGGGAACCCTCCCTCACTGGTGGGATGTAAATTTGTGTTACCTCTGTGGAAAGCCATATGGAGGTTTCTCAAAAGACTAAAAATAGAAATATCATTTTACCCAGGAATTCTGCTCATAGGAATTTACCCAAAGAAAACAAAATCCCTGATTTGAAAAGATATATGCACTCCTATGTTTATCACTGCACTATTTGCAATAGCCAGGATGTTTAACCAACCTAAGCATACATCAGTAGATGAATGGTAAAGGTGCAATACATATACACAATGGAATATTATTCAGCCATAAAAAGAAAAGAAATCCTTCCATTTGCAACAACATGGGTGGATCTAGTGGGTATTATGCTTAGTGAAATAATCCAGGAAGAGAAAGACAAATACCACATGATTTCACTTATTTGTGGAATATAAAAACAAAGCAAAACAGAAGGATCAAAAGAGCAGTAGACTCACAGACACTTAGAAGTGACTAGTGGTTACCAAGGGAGAGGTGTTGTGGCAGGGGGGAAGGGGGAGGGGGTATAGGGGTACAATAATTCATAATCACAATATAAGTTGGTCACAGGGACATTAGTACAACATGGAGAATATAGTCAGTGATTCTGTTACATCTTTCTATGTTGATAAATAGTAACCTCACTCTAGGGGGTGATAATTTAATAATATGGGTAACTGTTGAACCACTCTGTTGTATATTTGAAACTATTTTAAGATTGTATTATCAATGATACTGCAATAAAAAAATAGGAAAAATAAAGATGTGGTAACAGGGTTTTAGGTTGAAATAATACTAGAGACTATTTTCAAGATAGGAGAGGGTTTGTCCTTCATCAGTTTGTCGTAAATATTTTTCTTCATTTTTAGTCCCCTCCTGGACTTGCTACTGCTGTGTCAGAACATCTGGAGAAACCCAACCACCTGCTTCCTCATCTGTGCTCTACTCCACAAAAGTCCCCCAATTTTCTGGATTCTAGATGTGCTATTGTCCCTATTCTTGCACAACCACCCCTTCCTGATTCTATATGAAGATTGTTGAGAGTCAAGCTTGAGCCACTGGTGGTATGTACAATTGAGTATTTTGAATCAGCTTAATTGTCCTTCAAGATGGTTTTAATATTTTTATTTCCAGCACATCTCTTTATTATATGAACACTGGTTATTAATATTTATTAAGTTCTTGTCAGTTTAATAATTGCAAAATGCTATAATTGTTTTGATATGCATTGAGGTTGATTTATTTTTCATTTACTTTTATTCTGTGGCATGCCTGTTTGTGTCCTTTGTCTATTTTTCTATTAAAACATTTTTATTATTTTGTGAGAATTCTTAGCAAATCAAATATTTTAACTCTTTGCCGTAAATAAATTGCAAATAGTTCTCCTAGTCTTTAAAAAATTTTCTAATTGCAGTTATGGTTTTTGGGTACATAAATATTTTTTATTTTTCAAGGTGTAAAATTTGTGGTATTATGCTTAGAGTGGCTCATGCTTCATTTATAATTTCTAGTTTTTAAAAACTTGATTCTTTTTCATATTTTGTCTGTCTCTTATTTTATACTTTATATTATCTAAGTTTAAAGGACAACTGTGTTCTGGAGAGATTACATGGCATAAGCAAGGGAGCTCATTTTTTTTTTTTAATGGTTAGTCATGGAACCCAGTGCAATCTATTTTTAATTGTTCCATTTGATTTTTGACATGTATTTTCCCATTAGGACAGAAACTGATTTTTGTTTTTTGTTTTATCTGTGGTGTTCTTCAAGTACTTTGGTTTATATTTTATCCTCAGTCTCCATACCTTCTCCCTTAAGAAGACTGGCAGTCACCTTATGAGACAGGTCTTCCTTTTCTCTCTTAACTTTTCTTGGTACTGCCTTTTCCTGCTCTTACCTTTCATCCCTTTAATCTATTTTCGTGTTATTTTCCTTGGAGGTACCACAACATGATAGGATTTTTTAAAGTGAATTTCTCATTGAAGTATAATGAACATACAGAAAAGTATGCATGTATTTTGTGTACAACACACATTATAAATTTTCTCATAGTGAAGACACCTATGTAGTTAGGACACATACACATAAACAGAATCTTATGAACAGCCCAGAAAGCCCCACCATGCCAATATCTATTCAGTATCTTTTCTCCTCCCCCTTCAAGTTAACCACCCTTCTGATTTATAACATCATAGATTAATTTTCTTGAGCGTGAGCTTTGTTTAACTAGAAATATACAGTATGTACCAACAAAATAATATTGGCTTGTTTTGTTCAACATTATTTTGTAAGATTTTCATGTAATTTTGTTTAATTGTGGATCATTCATTGCTATTTGGTTATAACCATAAGTTTATCCATTCTGTTGTTGATACAGATTTGGTTGGTTACTGGTTTTTGGCTATTAGAAATATATCTGGTGTGAATTTTCTTGTACAAGTTTTTTGATTAATAAAAACACATGCATTACGACCTGATTAGCTTTTTCTAGATTTCTGGGCTTCTTTCTGACCTTTTGACTGCTTGGCTTGATCTAATATTCACAGACCCCCAGTGACTGAATAGAATCTGCATTTGGGAAAAATAGGAAGGGATTATGGATTAGGCAAGTGTAAGCTAGACTGGTTGTATGCATAAAATATCATTTGAGCATACAATCTTATTGCACTAAATCTTGTGTGTGAAATAGTGTAGTTGGGGAAATTAAGCCTTTTCAGGATCGCATCATTTAGAAGTTCCTTTGCTGGAGATTTTTTGTGTAAAGTCATTTGGAAAAATGTATTTTCTAATGAACACACGATGATGTGATATTTAGTGTAAAACCAATTTATACAGGAGCACAATTTTTAGCTGGGCTGACTTAGAGAAAGCCCAGATATTTGTCCTTTTTGATTGAAATTTAGAGTTTATTTATTATGGTTGAATGTTATTCATGAATTATTCTGACATACTTCCTGGGAATACATGTGCTGGGTGAATGAGAAATTCTCAGCACTGGAGACCAGAGAAACATCATGTGGAGTAGCTCTCGGGACTGATGCTGACTTACTCTGTTTCTGAGATCTGTTTTTCATGTGCTCGGTGATGTTCTGCATTTAGCTTGCAGCAAAGCTGTACTGTTGAAATTCTGGGAGGCCTTCTATTGGGCATCAGTGATTTCCTTTCCTAAACTACAAACATGACTGCCCGTTCTGAGGAGGAAAGCAGACAGATTTGCCTTGGCTGAAGCCTAATGGCCCAGAGTCAAGCTCTTAAGTGATTTTGCAAATGCCCAGTCTGGGTTCTTTGAGGATCAGTCTACTTGGTAGCCTAAGAAGGAAATAATCCAGTTATTTCTGTTCTGGCATTTGCTAGTACACAGATGTTTCTTTTGATTCTGTAGGAGAACAGACTTGAACTGGCACTTTTCCTGAAGAGGAGGATACAACTGTTAGGAGATACAAAATATTTTTTTATTGACCTAGAAGTAGTAGAGAATATATTATGAAAAATCATATTTGATAATATTTTTATCCTTTAAATGCTCCTTAGATGTGCTACAGAATAGTGTTTCTAGCACTTTTTTTAAGAAAAGTTTGAAATTCACAGGTATCTATTCCAGTGTTTCCTAATATGTGGGCCATATCCTCAGTCCTATTCTGAATCTCTGAGGAAGGGACCTAAGAATTTACATTTTTATCAGGCTTTACATTTTTATCAGTTACCTCAGATGACTCTGATGTACACTATTATTTGTGGACATTTAGCTTTACAGTGACTCACACTCAGCTAAATTAACTCTACTAGTCAGACTCCATTGGAGAATAAGAGGAAATTTAAATGGCAACAAAAATATAGTGATTTACCTAGATCAATTGAAATAGTTAAGCATTATTTTAAGTGCTTTATTCTAGTAATACCCTAGAATCTTTTTTTATGGCCTCAAGGCTCTAACTCAGAAAGGACTCAGGGTGTGGCATAACTGTCCCATGAACATGTTAATATTTGAGATGCTAAATGCCATGATTTGAATCCTGAATAGATACACATTATAAATTTGTGTTGACAAAGTTATAGTGGGGTTCCAACATCATTAGTTTGTCAGATTTTAGCCTAACTTTTGTAACATTGCATTGCACTATCTTTTACTCTTCTTGCCATAGAGTTGCAGATGGAGAGAGAAGAGAATGAAAAAAGTGAATGCATTTTTCTTAGGAGCATGACCTATTAGAATGGGGAATCCCTGCTTTCAAGAGTTAAGAGCTGCTCCTGTCTATATTCCATGTGTCTTCTTTTTTTCTTTACCTAAATGTAAACTTATCTAATTACATTTCTTGAATAAATACCTTTTGGTAAAGGAGTTGGGATATTTGGAAATCGGCTTCATACCAAATGTGCTTTCAGTGTTAACATTAGCATGAATATTATTTTTTTCTTTTTAGCATTTCTTTCTTCACTTCCATCCACCTACACTGAGGATTCAAGTTTCTGTGTCTCAGTGAACAGTAACATCTTAATTATATTACATCAGCAAATAGAAGTCAAGTTTTATTACTAGTAATTTCTTTATACTTTCCACATCTATTTAAGATAACCTTTTAGACAGCAACAAAAACAGGATCATGAGTAGATTTAATCATCCACTAGCAAGTTGAGGTTCAAACTGGCTTATGCTGTATTTATTTTTTATAATGTGGAGTGTTTAAGAGTATGAGCATTGTATTATCATCTCCACTTTGATTTCTGTCAAGCTATAGTATATTAGCACTTGGCTTTTGGTAATGAGTGCATGTGAATTTGTGGACTTGATATTTTAGTTACAATTCTAGAAAGGTTTTTATAAATGTCTGTGGGTTAATTAATTAATTCATTCAACAACTTATTTTAGAACACCAATTGTGGGTCAGCCACCCTTCTTCATACTGGGGATATAACAATGAACAAAACTGATGAAAAGCCCTCAACTCAAGGTCTCAAGAAATTTTATTTAAAGAAAAAATAATAAAATGATCACTTAGCTCTTGAATCAGGCAACTCTAAATTCTAATTCTGAACTTTGCCACTTTGTACTTCAATAGAGTTGTGTGAACTGGGTATCTAGGCTTTCTCAGTCTCATTTCTTAAAATAGGGAAAATAGTATTACCATCTCAGAGTGTTACTAAGGGATAAATAAGATCAATAGTACTGGCACATTGTGTATATTTAAAAATGTGTATTTTTATTATTGTTGCATGGATCTAATGAAATTTAAATTTGCTGGAGGGAAAGGGCTGGTTAATTCACTGATCAGGGAGGACCAATATGAAGAAACTGCAGCTGAATTGGAACATTAGGTTCTCAGTGATGACTAGTCAAAATGGAAGTTCTCTCCTGTCAGCAAAATATTTGATAATTCAGTGCATACTTCTGTAAATGCACCATGCATTCTTTTTGTTTCTTTTTTTGGTAAGCTGCACTGTAGTGGGAGGAGATTGGCAATGAAAATAACATATATGAATGGTAAGTTAGAATGAAATCATTGCTATGGATAAAAGTGGGCAGGGTAAGAGGGGCAGGCAGGGTGTTGACACTCCTGCTTATGATCTTGCTTGTATACCACAGAGCATCAGAAATGACATTGGACTACTAAAATATTGTTTGCAATGGGTCTTTTACTTTATAGACTATAGCTCTTAATGGTTTATTTCCTAATTTATATCCAAGATTACTGATGTGTTTCTGGAATCCCCTGAATTCAAGATCTTCCTAAAATATGTCCTTGTCTGAAATGGTCTATTTGGAGTGTTTATCTAAGTGAAATTTGACTTATAAAAATAGAGACTGAAAATTGTGTCTGTACTGGCTAAAGTGGGAGTGAGTGGCATATTAAAACCCCAGTAGAAAATCATTACTTGTCTTTTTTCTTTAGTGTACAGAATTTATATTAGAACTGGAAACTTAAAATGCAATTAAAATAATTTGAATTCTCTTGCTAAGGAATTTTCTCATGATGAAATGAGGTGACTTTGGAAGATGACAGATTCTCTGGGAGTCTTTATATACTTGTAATGAGAGGAGAAAATTGGGGGATTAAAGTTATCTTTAAAGTCTTGTGATAAGATTTTAACAAAACATGGAATAAATGGGCATTGTGTTGATAGTGGACACAGAGATAGGCTTCCCAGGTTCCTTCTCCAAGATACGACTTGTTGCCCAGATGTCAGCCTCTTCAGGGTGGGCCTCTGCTGTTGAGCATCTCCTCAACTGAGGTCATGCTCTTCTTCTGTCAGCCCACAACTAGTGACCGCCAGGCACATATTAAAAGTCTACCATTTCAACCCCACATGGGCCCTTGTAACAGGCCACATGTGTTCCTCATAGAACGGGCTACGTAAGTTGCAGGCCTCAGCCCAAAATGAAAATGTGGTCCCCCTTGTTCCAAACTTAGTAAGAATTTCAAAAAGATGACATCAGAGTAGTGAACCAAGCACAGGACACCTCTAAGTGTGGGGCACACTGCGGCTTAGGTTGCATCGTATAAATAGAGTAACTGACAATTTTGTTTTTTGTGCAGCTTACCAAAAAAAGAAACAAAAAGAATGCATGGTGCGTTTACAGAAGTATGCACTGAATTATCAAATATTTTGCTGACAGGAGAGAACTTCCATTTTGACTAGTCATCACTGAGAACCTAATGTTCCGATTCAGTTGCAGTTTCTTCATATTGGTCCTCCCTGATCAGTGAATTAACCAGCCCTTTCCCTCCAGCAAATTTAAATTTCATTAGATCCATGCAACAATAATAAAAATACACATTTTTAAATATACACAATGTGCCAGTACTATTGATCTTATTTATCCCTTAATAACACTCTGAGATGGTAATACTGCTTTTCCCTATTTTAAGAAATGAGACTGAGAAAGCCTAGATACCCAGTTCACACAGCTCTATTGAAGTACAAAGTGGCAAAGTTCAGAATTAGAATTTAGAGTTGCCTGATTCCAGAGCTAAGTGATCATTTTACTATTTTCTCTCTAAATAAAATTTCTTTAAATCCTGTCTGCTTTCCAATGTGACTGCTGTTTAATCTGATTAAATCATCCTATGACATGTACAGTCTCTACTGTAGCAGTCATTACATTTTAGTATTTTTGTTTACATACTAGATCTCGAGATTTCAAGGCAGTAAGTATTTAGCTTTTTCATCTTTGAATTCTCATCCCCTGGCTCCTAGAGAAAAGAATACTGAATGAATGAAGGAGTGTATTGTTGAACGATTCTAACAGGAAGCCAGTAGAGATTAGTGGCTTGACTCAAAGGGATCACATTGTTTATAGAGAATTAAAAAAAATTGAAGTATGAAGAGTTGGTCTGCTTTGTATTATCAGCCTCCACTGGCAATTCTAAAGATCAGTGACAAAATAATCCTGTCCACCTGGGCTGATTCCTCTCACTGCGCCACATCCCCTTTCCCTGGAGGAAAACAATTGATCTCAAAATGCCCTGGTGGACTTTTCAGTGAATACTTGCTGGCACCTATTTTGGGAGTACCTTGTTTCTCAGGTCCACCTGTTGCCTCTTGGTTTCCCTTGACGTTCTCCTGCATAGCTGCCCACTAATGCAGGTTTGAGGCTATTGGTGGTTTGTCCCACAAACTTGTGTATTGCCATCTAGTTTTGTTGTAAATACTGTCTACAGGCTTTTGGTTTTACTCTCCAGCTCCTCTGTCCATTTTTATGTGGTTTCTCTGTGTCTTGCCAATGAGTTTCAGCTCTGGGAAAGTTTGTTATGGATTCAATGTGACCAAAGAAAATGACAGCAAACGTTCTTGGGGTGAAAGGGTTATACCCAACTTTATTTCCATGGTGGCAGGTCAATCACTAAAATCTCATTCACTCAGAGAGAGTCTGCATGCAGCAAGCCAGTCTCTGCCTCTGGGCCCCTCTGCCCTCACAGCCGTCCTCTGGGCCTCTGCCCACACAGCTGTCCTTTGGGCCTCTCTGTCTGCACAGCCGTCCTCTGGGCCTCTGGCCTCGGCGCTGCCAGCACTCCAGCCTCTGCTCTGCTCTCCCGCAGCCTCACAGCTATGCCACTGTGTTGCCCAAAACACTGGACAGAGCTCTTTATATAGAATCAATAGCAATGTATTGCCCACACGTGTGTAGTGACTTAGCCAACCAGGGCCAGGTGAGAATCCTGGCTGCAGGAACTCTCATTTTATCCACACTCTGGAAGATCCAAAAACTGCTGTCATCTTCCCAGGGTCAAACTGGGTATTTTCACTTTTAATCTTTGTCAGTATGAAACAAGACCACGATACTTTATTGACTTTCAACTTTTCATTTCTTGATTTTTATCGAGAAGACTGATAATCATTTTCTTACCTATTTATTTATTATTGCCTATTTGTATTTTCTTCTTTGGTGTATGGCCTAGTCATAGTTTTGCCCATTATCTGTTGGAATCTTTGCCTTTTTCTTAATGATATGTAAGAACTCTTTTTAACATTGAAATCTTAGTTCTAGGTCTCTCATACATTATAACAGTGTTAGTAGTAGTAGTAATAATTTTTACTTGTGTGGTATTTGTCATCTAAATTTACTTTGGTGTAATATGGTTTTAAACTTTAACTGAATCAATTTCTCATTTTTTTTCCGTATGGTTTTTGGTCATATTTAGAAAGAGCCAATCACTGGTTCTTGAAGAATTTTAAGTGTTACTCATGAAAAATAATTAATATCCCTACAGGGCAAAGAACAATGAAATCTTAGAAAGCAGCACATTTTCTTAATAAGAAAAGATACCAAACAGAGTTACTCCTATTTGCAGATGATCTCTACATGCTCTGGACTAGTGTATAGGTAATAATGAGGGTTTTTGCAGTACCTCCTGATTTAAAGTCTTCTGTCACTTACATAATTTGAGCTTCACAAAAATTCACATAGAAAAATAACTCTAAAATCAGCCAATGGATTTCTTTTCCAAGTGAATTCTGCCTACTTATAAGTCTCTCTTGCTGTTAAGAGATCTGAAAGTCAGTATTAGCAACTACAGTAGGAAAAAAAAATCATGAACAAACCAGTTAGCAGACGTTTGCCAGGAAATGGACTGTTTGCAGATTACTTGGCATAAAAATCCCTGTAAAGAGGCAAATCTTCTGTCCCCACCTCTGTACTCGGCTTTTCCTGCCTGCTCTGTTCCAAAGAAGCAAATGTTTAGATACATTTGAACCATCAAAACTAGGAGCTTATACTCATCTGAACAAAATAAGTTATAAAGACCAGATGATATTAAAATAATATCCATTTTTTTCTACAGCTGACAAGATCTTCGTATTTTTAAGACTATTATAGAAAAACACCTTTTTAGGTTTTTTTTCTCTACTTGGTATTAAGTTAGAAGTTTAAGAAAGCCATAAAGTTGTATGTGATTGGAGGGGGAATTATTTCTTGAATAGAAGTTTTAAAAAAAGTGTCCCTTTAAATCAAAATTATTAGTTCCTGTGATGCTGCAGTTCTGGTGAGTCAAAAACAAACCATATTTGGACTCTCAATTTTCCACTTTCAGTGGCTTCCTATTTCCTTTTTATTTTCTTTTTTTCCAAGCTCAACAAATGTAAAATATTTTAATCAAGTGAAAACAGACAAAAATATGACTCATTCTACTCGGCAAGGGATTGGTTTGCTGATGTCATCCCAGTGTCGGCTGCCAAAACATTCTAAGGCACATAATCAATCTAGAGGATCCTGCATTTCAGTGTAGGAACTAAAGCAGTTTTTTTCTAAACTCTATTTATCTCCCTTTCCCTCTCTTTCATGTTTCTTTAAAAAAAAAAAAAACTTCTTGAGTAGTTTCATACTTTTCTTGTGTGTCATACTGCATATATTTTCTTTCATCCCGTGTCTCCATTCCACTGTTTCTTCTGAAGACTGTTTGCTGTTCTTTACGTAGAAAAAAAGAGCCATAAGATTTATACTTAACAACTTGAAAACTGTGCTGCCTCTCTTTCTGTAGTCTCTCTTTCAGAGCAGGCAGTACTATCTGCCTTCATGACTTTATCTAGCATCTTTATTCTGAGAGCTCTGAAATCTTTATTTTTGTCATCCATTTTAAAAGCTGAGTCAAATTCAACTTCCAACTGACATCATTCCCCAGATATAACACAAATATCCATAATTCAAAAACTGAAAAATGAATTAATTATTTCTACCAGGGACCCAAACCTGATCTCTCAAATTTTTTCCATTGTAGTTAATAGCTTCATCATCTACCCAGTCATCAAAACTAAATCTCTGAGATTTTTCCCCACTCCATCTTTTTTTCTGTTGAATGAGTGTTCAAATGTTTTATAGCTTCTTTCTCGTAAACAACTCAAGAATTTAATCCCTTTTTAGTTGTTAAAAGGAAGGACTCTGGAACCAGAAAACTGAGGTTTAATCCTGTCTCCACCACTACTGTCTGTGTGACCTAGGACATGTTATTTAAAACCTCTCTGGGCCTCAATTTTCTTGTCTATAAAATGGAAATAAGTTTAATACCTATATCACAAGGGTTATGGACCTAGAGCAGTGCTTAGTATATCGTAAGTGCTCTATAAATGTTAGCTATTAGATTCATCATTATCATCTTCACTCTTTATAGCTTCTCTGATGCACTTTATCTCTTGTCTAGAATATTGAAATGGTCTTTTACATGATATTCTCACTCCAGTTCTTACCACCTCATTTTCTAATCCACAGGAAAGTATTTATGTTAGTCAGTGTCCAGTCAGAACAACAGAAGCCATGTGGGCCTTTCAAATAGAGCATTGAAGATGTGTTAAATGAGAAGTTATTGGATGATTGAAAAAAAAAACAAAAAGAGTAACCAGAGCAATAACTGCAGAAGGTGTTGCCACTCCTGGGGCTGGAGGACCAGAGACATGAGGCGGGGGTGCAGAAGCTATAAGGTCAAAGGAAAGGTCCTGGAAAGGGAGACTCAGACTTGGAGGAAGGGGTGCTGCTTGGGAGAGGTTGGTACCAGCAAGGGAGCCTGATGAGGCTGGGGATGGGAGGGCCAAAAGAAGCCCAAGTACCATGGGAAGGGGGGACTCTGACAAAAATACGAAGCAAGCAGGAAGGAGAGAGTTCCTCTTCCTTTCTGCGGTCTGCCTGTTTCCCTTTACAGACCTCTTGGCAGAATCTAACACAGAATCTTCCCTTTACAGACCAGCTAGCAAAAGACTGTGATCTGCAGAGCTCCAGCATCATCGCCCTAAAACAGCATATAGACGGATGGATCGGAGATGAGCATCAGTTGCTTAGTAACCAATACAGCACACTTCCTAAAACACAGGTCATCTCTCCTCCTCGACTTGGAAACGTTCAGTGGCTCCGTATTGCTCAGAGATAGTTCAGAGTCCTCACACTCGGGTCACAAGCAACATTTTAAGCTCTTTCTCCAGTGCTCCCTTTCCTCCCTCATTACCGTCCTTACCCCACCTCCTAACTTCCAGTCCCCATTTCACCATGCCCTTTGCTCTGCAGTCCTTGATTCTTTCTCCTGGAACATTTAATACTTCCATTGTTTCTCTCCTGTTGCCTCTTTTGCCTCCCTTTATGTTTTGGCAACATTCTTTCATCCTTTAGGAGTCAACTCTTGCATTAAACTGAGCTCCAAACTAAATTAATGAACTGCTCCTCTGTACTTCCATAGATTGTTGAGTTTGATGTTCATTTGAGACATCCAAGAGGAGAATTGAAAGAACTATTGTATAAATGAGTGTGTAGGTCAAAAGTAAGAGAGAAGTACATTGAGACCTCTAGCACATACTATATACAAGGGCCTGGGGAAAAGGAGAGTGAGGAAAAGAGGCAGTGGCTAAGTTATTAATAACTGCAACAAGCAAAGGCTGGATCAATGAGGTCTCTCTCTATATTTCCTAATTGTTAACCTCTAACCTGTTTGTAACTTTTAGTTACAAACTAAACTCTCCAAACAGAGAGACAAAGTGATGAGAAAGGCAGGATTAAAAACAGAAACAGTGAGGGAAAAAATGTTAAAAGATGGAGTAGCAACAGTGTTAAATGCTGCTAAGGTTTAGTAAGATAACCATACAGACTTTTGCACTGGACTTAGTGACTTCATCAGTGATCATAGGGAGATCCTCTTCAGGGCAGTGATGGTCCTGACACATAGAAGAGAGTGAAGAATGAAGGACTGAAATGGAAACAGCTAGTGTAGGGAACTTGACTGAGAAATTTGGCTGGTGAATTGACCCAGGGCATTCATTTCTTCATATTATAGTTCTTTACTAGCATTTCTCAATGGCTACATTGTGCACTCCTGTGGCTAGCTTATTGATCTTTGTAAACTTAGCACTTAGACAAGAAACTGGCACCTACTGAATACTTGATAAAGCAGTTGTATGACTGATGAAGGTTTGTAAAGTGGATTAATTGAAACTGTAAAGTAATAGAGTATTTTAGTCCTTTTGGGCTATTCTTACAAAATAACACAGACTGGGTTGTTAGAAACAACAGAAATTTATTTCTCACAGTTTTGGAGGCTGGAAGTCCCAGATCAGGGTGCCAGCATGGCTGGGTTTTGGGGAAGACCCACTTCTGGGTTGCAGACTTCTCATTTTATTCTTACTTGATGGAAGAGGCTAAGGATCTCTCTGGAGCCTCTTTTAGAGGCAATAATCCCATTCATGAAGGTTCTAAGCTCATAATTTTATGCACCTACCAAATGCCTTACATACTAATACCACCACCTTTGTGGGGTAAGGATTTCAACACGTGCATTTTGGGGGCATACAAACATTCAGACATAGCATTAAGCAAACTGTTTCTGGCTTCTTAGGTTTAAAAGAAGGGAAGATGAAATGTTTGATAATTTTTTTTCTTGAGTTTTTCTGGTCTAATTTTTAAGATATGTTTGAATGATGTAAAAAATTTTGCATACAAAAAGTTACAAACAGGTTAGAGATTACAATTAGGAAATAGAGCTGATTTTTGAAAATACCACAGTGCAATAAACTTCACAACTTTAATCCACAGTCCTCTTCAATTTGAAAAGCCATATGTGTACCCTAGTTTAATTTCAATTTAGCATATGCAAGTAGAAAACTAGGTTTTTGTTTGATCTGCAATGGTATTGCTACTTTCTTTCAACAAATACTGGCCAATCTTGTAGGAGAAAATGTCACCAATTTTTCAGTTTTAATTTACATAGAATCCAAGGTTATGTTTACAAAAAAATCACTTTCACTGCTTTCAAAACTATAAATTTGAACTATGTATAAAAATTCTCTGCAATATTACCAGTCAAGTCAAGAGATTTTAACTTAGGCTTCCGAATTTAATATTACCTAGACATTCTTGCTGAATTGCTACTGACAAAGCAATTGAAAAATTATCAGAGGACCTTGGATTCAATTCTGCATAAATTTTTGACATATGTTACATTGTTATCAAAGTTTTTCATAGTCCTGTGGTGCCCTGTGGCTCTTTTTTCCTTCTCTGCCTCTCACATTTTATCAATCTCAAACTTCCACAGAATTACTGTCAGTGTGAATATGTTGGGCAGTACTTTTTCAGGTGAGTTGTAAATGACAAAGATTAGTAGATTTTCCTTCCTTGGTGGATATTCACGCATGGGTCTAATGCTTTGTGTTTTTACAGGGAGCCACCCATTTGCTTAAATAACTTAGTTGTCATAGGATATATTTTAGGAGAAGAAATTCTTATTTCTTCTCAAATCACAATACACGGGCAACTTCCCTTTCTGCCTCTGTGTGCAACTGACCTGGAGGCATGTACAGCCAATGTGAAACCACCTATGTCCTCTGTCCAAGCTGAGTGTAGTGTGCTCTTAGGATCCTGAGAGTGCTGTGACAGGTGAGGACAATAGAAGTTGTTGGGGTCTCTGTACTTGTATTCTTTGGTTGAAGTTGCTCCCCTGAAGTTCCTTTCAGCATTTGGCTTAAGGTTGGATCCTCTTGCTCTTGCTAGCTGTTTGCATGGCTATACTCTCCTCCCTGGGGTCGCTGTATTTCTAACCACTCATCCTTCTTATGGATCCCACCAAGGAGCCCGGACCCATTTGAACCAGCTTTTTCTCTACATTCCTATTTCTGGTTAGCCGTGTCAGGGACCACATCTCTTCCCCACTTCCTATTCAGTGCCCGTACTCCTAGGCCATGATGTAATGCTCACACCTAGTAAACATTAAAAATCTTATTATTGACTTAACAGATGCTAAGAGAAGTTTGTTGTGGGGAAGGGGAGTAATTGCTCTTCTACTTTAAACAGATCATTTTTTAGAAATAAGGATTTTGGTGGGGTAGTAGAACTCATTTTCCAGCATTCCTTTTGAGAATTTCAGTGTGAGATAGTTCACTTTTATTCAAATTCCCACACATATTTAACTTATTATATATTCAGTTAAGTCTCTTTTAGGCTGAAGGGTCACAGCTCCTCTGGAGATTGCCTGTGCTGCACTTATGGGAAATAGTAAAATATATAAATTGGAACAATAACTGTAGCCATGTAAGTAAGATGTGGTCCTTGATACTGAAGCTGGAAGCATCATATTACAACTGACATACTGACAAAAATGCTTAATTAATACATGTCACTTATTCTATAAAAATTTAAAAAATATTCAGAATGGCACTTGGTTCTCTAAACTTGCTGATATATTGCAATGTTGGATGTTGTCCTATATCTGATTTAGCAGTTTTAGAAGCACTAAAATATTCAGCATACAGCTGTGTCCCTATTTGCACAGACTCCACATATGTCAAAGCAAATACTGGTCTGCTCCCTATAATTCTACCAGGCCACCAGTTTCTCCTGTATTTATGGGATGGGTGTGTTGATTGTTAATTAGAGTTCTGGTGTTTGGTTCTTGACTACATTGCACTTATGTTCATTCTATGTTTTTTTGGTTAGAACTTGAAAGCAATGCCACTTTTAGATTTTGGGAGGGTGCAAAGAAATAAGGCAGAATGATTATATCATGGTCATGATATATCCTCATTATATTCCCTTGACTTGTACATATGTTGGAAGGACTCACCCTTTCTCTTGTTTCCAAAATATAATTTAAACCACTCCATTTCAGATTTATACTCTATATGGACCAGTGGGAAGTTACTGAAGTTGAATTTCATTCTTAGCATTTTAATGCATTTCCATGTTTTTTTTCATGCTTTTTATTTTTATTTATTTATTTATTTATTGTTAATATAATTTATTTTATTATCATTAATCTACAATTACATGGGCAATATTATGGTTATTACACTACCCCTTCATCAGGTCCCCCCCACCAACCCCATTACAGTCACTGTCCATCAGCGTAGTGAGATGCTATAGAATCACTACTTGTCTTCTCTGAGTTGTACTGCCCTCCCCGTGCCCCCCCAACATTACATCTGCTAATCGTAATGCCCCTTTTTCCCTCTTATCCCTCCCTTCCTGCCCATTTTCCCCAGTCCCTTTCCCTTTGGTAACTATTAGTCCGTTCTTGGGTTCTGTGAGTCTGCTGCTGTTTTGTTCCTTCAGTATTTTTTCTTTGTTCTTATACTCCACATATGAGTGAAATCATTTGATACTTGTCTTTTTCGGCTTGGCTTATTTCACTGAGCATAATACCCTCTAGCTCCATCCATGTTGTTGCAAATGGTAGGATTTGTTTTCTTCTTATGGCTGAATAATATTCCATTGCGTATATGTACCACATCTTCTTTATCCATTCATCTACTGACGGACACTTAGGTTGCTTCCATTTCTTGGCTATTGTAAATAGTGCTGCAATAAACATAGGGGTGCATCTGTCCATTTCAAACTGGGCTGATGCATTCGTAGGGTAAATTCCTAGGAGTGGAATTCCTGGGTCAAATGGTATTTTTATTTTGAGTTTTTTGAGGAACCTCCATACTGCTTTCCACAATGGTTGAACTAATTTGCATTCCCACCAGCAGTGTAGGAGGGTTCCCTTTTCTCCACATTCTCGCCAACATTTGCTGTTGTTTGTGTTTTGGATGTTGGCCATCCTCACTGGTGTGAGGTGATATCTCATTGTGGTTTTAATTTGCATTTCTCTGATGATTAGCGATATGGAGCATCTTTTCATGTGCCTGTTGGCCATCTGAATTTCTTCTTTAGAGAAGTGTCTATTCATGTCCTCTGCCCATTTCTTAATTGGATTATTTGCTTTCTGTTTGTTAAGGTGCATGAGTTCTTTATATATTTTGGATGTCAACCCTTTATCAGATACGTCTTATATGAATATATTCTCCCATACTCTAGGATATCTTTTTGTTCTACTGATGGTGTCCTTTGCTGTACAGAAGCTTTGCAGCTTGATATAGTCCCACTTGTTCATTTCTGCTTTTGTTTCCCTTGCCCGGGGAGATATGTTCATGAAGAAGTTGCTCATGTTTATGTCCAAGAGATTTTTGCCTATGTTTTTTTCTAAGAGTATTATGGTTTCATGACTTACATTCAGATCTTTGATCCACCTTGAGTTTACCTTTGTGTACGGGCTAGACAGTAGTACAGTTTCATTCTCTTACATGTAGCTGTCCAGTATTTCCAACACCAGCTGCTGAAGAGGCTGTCAT
>JAVSCE010001463.1:0-64120 GCA_032199065.1 Smutsia gigantea | reverse complement strand
TGCAGTAAGTGTTACTTCTGCATACGTTGTGGGGGACATGGTTAGCTAATAATTCAATAATGTTCAAACAAAAACTAAAAATTCAGGTTTTAAAACGTATGAATCCCAAATTATTCACATGTATTTTGAAGATGATTCTTAACTAGTAATTTAAACATTTCTCTTGATCCTTACTTGCAGGCAATATTTTGTTAGGTTATTTTCAGTTAAATTATGCACTGGGTAGCAAGAAAGACAGTTCTTTCAAAATACTTTAATATCACAAGTCTCTCCTACAGAAATATAAATTTGGAAAATATTTATACATAAATGTGTACAGAAAAACCTTTTAAACCAACAACTTTTAAAGGAAGCAATGTCCACTATGAATCGTTAAATATATATGGTAAATCTATGATACCGCATATTGTAAAGAAACTTAAAATTATGTCTTTGGAGAATAATAGAGTGAGAAACTTCTCACAGTATAATGTTAAGTGAAAATGCAGGAGATATTCATAATATATCTCCAAAAGTTAATACGCTTCCCAGTTCCTCTCTTAATATACATATTTTTATTTTCTTATTAAATTCACATATGTTTTCACAGTCTTTAATATGTATGAGTTCTCATCACTTTTGCTTATTGTATTAATGTACATTTTCTGTCTTTGATATAAATATATTATTAGTTCAGAAAAAGTGAATTAATGAAGCAAATGCAATGCAATCTAGTCTTCCCTATTTTGAATCAGTAAATTCCTAAAAACTGTGGTAGCCTTCTATTTATACTATACAGAAATTATGTAAAAACTTATATGAAATAAAGGAAACTCTGACAAACAATGTAGAAAAATAGTTTTATAATCCTGCTTTAAATCCCATAAAAGGGTCAACATACTTAGGGTGCAAAATGATTTTACGTGAGTGTCACTCATACACAGGATATGCACATTGTTGTGGTTTATCATAAATTGCATATGTTGTGAAATATAAAAGTATTATTCATAATTGAGGTTACCTTCTCTGAGTTTAAAATGATCCCTGACACTGATCAGATTAGCCTATACCTCTGTAAAAATTCCACTGCTGCCTAAATTTCACTTCTGGTTTCTCTGTATAAATGCTTTGTAACTAACAATATTTTTTGAAAATTCCAAATTTGAGCCGTATTCAATAATGAGATCTTGCTTTTAAAGGTCTTGCACCTTACAAATGCCTAAAGCATCAATATGAATTCCAGCTGCGGTCTCAAGTGCAAACTCCCCTTGATTCTTGGTCCCCTTCAGTTCCTCCTGTGGGTTATCAGGCCCTTTGCTTTCTCGATCCGTCTCTCACCAATGAACTTCAAGATCCAGTTCAAAGAGACTAGGTTCTCCCCTTTAGTGAAGTTTAAAAGTAAAATTAATATTAAAAATAGAAAGTTTTCAATGGCATGGGCCACAGCTGAGATTTTCTACAGAGGAAAGTCCTTAAATCTAAGGCCCTTCATGTTAACTACTCCGGGATCCTGTCAGTGGTCTGCAGGTTCTGCCCGTGCCCCTTGGCATGCACAAGCCCTTGATAACCTGCTCATACATCACTGGTCGCCCACAGTCCTTCCAAGCCAAGATGCCCTGCCCAGTTGCCGGGGTCTCCATCATGCCATCTGTCTGGCTCATGGTGCCTGATACTGTGGACCTGCGGGCAGCTTCGCCTCCTCTCTGGCTTCCTCCTGCTCTCCCCACCATCACCCTGGCTGCCAGGAGGTCAAGGGCACCAAATGCCGCTAGGGTGAGGCGGTTTCCTGGTCCCGCTACTTCCCTTCCCTCTGGTGAAATTCCTTCGTGGGACCCTTACTAGAAAAGAAAGTTACAAGGGAAAAACTAAACATTTTGGCATGAGCAGACTCAAAGTCAGGGCGGGAGATCTCACCTACGAGCTGGTCAAGTTCCAGCAGAGGCTTGTGGCCTTGATGCCTTTTTCTCCAGGACATGCCGCAGATCTCGATCCGTTGGCGGACTAGCTCTCGGCCGCATGCACGAATAACCTTGTCTGTCTCTCCTGGGACCTCTCTGGGAAGCTGGCTCAGCAGTAGCCAGATTCCCAGCAGGTGGGACAAGAACAGGCGCAGCATCCTGGACCTGAGCTCTCCTCTCGGGGCCTTTCAGGCTTTCTCTAGAGACTGCGGTCGCCTACTGGCCTCAGCCTGTGTGCCAGTCCTGCACTTCAGGCCGCTTTCCCCGCCTGGCTCCCGAAACCTTTTATAGCTCTTGGGCTGCCACTTAGATCTTGAGTCACTGGTCCAAGATCCATGGCTTTCCCCACCCACCTTCTTGGAATGCCTCCCCTCCCCCCTTCACTCTTCCCAACTTTCCTACATTGTTTGCCCATCCTTATGTTCTAGACCCTATTACAGTTGTATTTTTCTATTTTCTTATGCTCTATCCATTTTGTATACCCAAAGTTAATATTTGAAGTCATATATTATAAAGCCAATCCACTAATTATATAAACAAAAATTAAATTGAAATCACCCATACTCTCACAAACCAGAGTTTTCCAGTATGAACATTTGCTGCATAACCTTCTAATGTAAATAAGATAATATGTTATGTAATATAGTGTCCAAGGTATCAATCCATAACAATATAATGAATGAATGTATAAATTGTTGACAAGAGACAGAGAACTGGTGACTATCTAAATTCTAGGAAAGCCATTAAAATTCTCAATGTATTCCTTTAGGCTCACACAGTATCTAAAGTTTATGACGCACTTTCTCCCCCGACTTCATTTCACTTCTCTGGGAGGTAGTTTGATTGTAACCAGTTTCTTGAATATCTTCATTTCTGAATATACTCTATAGCCCTGAAACTAGAGAACACACCCAGAGCCCAAAAAAGAAAAGAAAAAAAGCAGGAGAATCCCACAATTCCAGAGAATATTTTGGTAACACAGTGACAGCACAAAAATCATTATTTTTTATTCCATGTTTTCTATATCTGCTCCGGTTAATTTTAACACCTTCTAATGTCACTATTTAAAAAACTCAGCACAGTTTAAATTAATATATGCTCAGTAAACCACCTTTCCAGATGGAGAGTAGCTTTGCAGTAACTAAAAAATTGTTTTTTAGTAATTTGTTCAGTAATTTATTTGCCTGTGTTCATAAGGCACTCAGGTTACCTCAGCCACACCAGGCAAATGAGAGACCTGGAGGAAGTTTTGGTAACTTTAAATTAAAGTAATGATTCAACGATCACTTCGTCACAAACACAGCTATGGGACAAAATAGTCCTAAACTGTACATGGCTGCTGACTTCAACAGGGCCCCACTCAGCCCTCGTCCAAGGCTAAACACAATGTGATTTAAAGAACCAAAGCAAAACAAATCCTGACCAAAGCTATGAGATGGTCAGAGGTAGTGCTTGTAGGTGGGTTTTCATGAGGAGAAATAGTTGGGGAGACGCTTCTCAAAACTGAGGTCTGAATGCACATTGTGGATTGAGTCATCTCAAAAATAACACCTTTACCAGGCTCTCCTTCAAAGGAAATGCATATTTCAAAATGTAAATTTCTTGCGGGGTCCCTGTGTTCTTTTTCCGCAGTCCTTGCGCTGCCCAGGGGAGTGGCTGCCCTCCCACTGTACAGAGGAAGCAGGTGAGAGGAGTCACATAGCTTGTGCAGCTTTGTGTGGCACAGGTGCAGAGGGGGCGTACCCACGGGGAGGGTGAGAGGCAAATGCAGGATTCATAGCCTTCATAGAAACAACAAAAAACCTTTCATGTTCTTAAAACAAAGAACAACAAAAACCAAACAAATCTTTTTAAGGAGAAAAACCAAATGTGTGCCATCCTATCATTTGGCAAGTGCTGGACCGGGGATTCCTAAACTGTCTTCTGAATTCCAAAGCTTCTTTTCTTTGGTTCTCCTGAAACCCTTAGGTCCAGTTCCAGTTGGAATTAATCTGCATGGTAGATGTAAATACATAAACATTAATGTCTGTAAAGCAGTCACTGTAAGTACAAAGCAGTAAGTGAACACATGTGGTGACTCTCTAGGCTGTAAATCAAAGAAATGATTTCCCAGTCTTTTGTAGGTAGCAGTGTCCATATAACACAGTTCTTGTCAATACAATGTAAGCACACATATGGAGGTTTCGGGCAAAGCCTTTCTGATCCAGGCAGTAAACCTTCTGTCCCCTTCCTTCCCTTCCTGAAATGCAGACAGAGACTCAGAGGAGCAGCAACCACCGTGGGCCCTGAAGAGGGAACATAAGAAGAAGGCTTATATGCTAAGCACAGCGGACTAGGAAGGCGAGAGGAGCCTGCTGACACGTTCAGATGCTACAAAGGGTCAGGGCCTTCCTCCCCAGGGTGTTCAAAGCCATAATTATAGGCTTTCCTGTTATTCACAGAGAACAAAATCCTGAAATACACACACACACACACACACACACACACACACACACATAGAGAGAGAGGGAAAGGGGAGAGATATGTATATATAGTTCCTATATTAGAACTAAATTAAGGTTACATTTATGAGTTTCCCTTGAAAGTTTAGTCATTCTTGAAAATACTTAAATTAGATATTTTTACGAGTAAAGTAATCATTTGAAAGCTTATATTAGATGGTTTACCACAGCTTATCTTTGTACCACTTAAGAAGTAGTCATATAATAAGGAGCAGCAAGTTCTGGGACCAGGACTGTTGCCTCCCGGATTTTGTGGAGAAGGGCATGCAGAAGAGGAGCTGCATGGTGGGTTTGTGTCTTTGTCCTTTCTAGGCCGTCTGTTTTCTAGGCATTGCCCGTTCCTTCTGAGCAGGAAGGTCAGGTTCATAGAACACTATCCCGCGTGGCAGACAACGTCTAAGGGGTTACAGGCCCTTATTGAGTTTCCTCGCTCTTGGCCTTCCGCCTGTGCTGACCTCTGGCTTGGAATTCGTTGAGGTGGGGTCTGCAGTCGTTCTAAAGGAGCCTCACTTATTTAAAGATATGAGACTCTGCCCTTATATTCACCATTAATCTCTTTCCACCAGGTTTATGTTGTAGTGAATTCTCATAATTTTCTCTGATCTGTCAGTAACAGACAACCTTATTCAATCCCCATGATAAACTGTGCTGCTTGGACCTATTTTAATTTGCATAGTTTCTCCTTCATTTCCCTGGGATTTGGGAAAGAAGGAGAGATAAACGCTGTATTCTTTTCAACCATCCTAGTCAGAAATCAGCAATCAGTGCCGATAAGCTCATTGCATGTCCCTGGAAGCCCTCTAGGTGTTTGTGCTTTCACCTCAGGTTATCTGCTGCTTCAAGAAGACTGAAAGAAAAAATGAAAGGCGACTGGGATCTTCAGAATGTCCGCTTGTCAGCAAGCCTTTGGAATTCTTTGGTTTAAGAGATTAGAGAGGATACATAACTCCATGTTTTCCTTTCGTTTACTGCTTATTTCTACTAGAATAATGATATATGTGCTAGGTGAATGCTCAGGAAGACGCCACTTGAACGAAACTCCATATGAACAGGGACCTCAGTTATTTCCCACTACTGATACATACGTGTCGGCGCTCAGTCATAGGGCCCCAAATATGCTCGCTTTGTTGATCACCACGGATGGTACTATATTAGGCCTAAAATTCAGGCCCAACATTATTGGCTGTCTTGATACCTGCTGAGACTGGGAGGAACTTCAATGGCCAAAACACAGGATTCCCTCCCCACTCCACCCCCGCAGACACAGCTCCTGCCCAAACAGCCTTCCCCAGCAAAAGGACCAGACTCAGATCCTTCTTAGTCCTGAGTACAGGGCGTCATCTCCCCGCCAGCTCACAGAGTATTTCAGTGAGGCCAATCGCCGTGTCTCTCAGTGCCAGGGGTCACCTCACCCTCCTGATACCACAAGGCTCGCCCCAGAGCCCCTGCTTGTTCACTCTGTTTTAGGGGACCTCCGAAGTACCTTTGGTGGCAGGCAGTGTCCTCGTACCCTGTAATGTGAGTATATGTGACTAATTAAATGCTGCCAGTCTCCACTGTTCATGTTGGGTGTCGAATGTTGCCATCAGCATATCCCTGGGATGGACTCCCTCCCTCACCACTTGCGTGGACAGGAGGCTATGAGAGCAGTTGGCATATGAACAAGATGCCCTAGTCATGGACACCTGCTTAGCTTTACCTACTCCTGGCCAACTAACTGGATCTATGACACAGTAAGGGCCACCTGAGATAGAACTCCAATTGCTGCAGGCTTCTGCTCAAAACATGCTTTTTATCCAGTCAGTGTTGCCGTCTCTTCCTACCCTAAAATGCTCTCATCTCGTAGATGAGGGTTGCTCCTTGTCTGTACATCTTAACATGTTGTTGAGTTTGGCTTGTGTTTGGCAGGTGTTCTCTGAGGACTGCACCTGTAAAAGTGGAGATATCCAACCTTAAATGATTGGCCCTTGAGTCCCACTTACCAAGGGTCCAGCTAGAAGAATCTGGTCACAGCTATAGCCTGGTGACCATCACTGGCAGCATTGGGACAGCCATCTGGATAGTGTTTGTAATTGTGCAGCCCTGGGACGGGCTTAGGGAAGGGTTGTTGACAGGAAGTGCTACTGTGTCAAATAAACCTGGGTCCAGTAGCTGGACCACAGAAAGCCCAGCGTGACACCAGGATGCAGTGACAGATAGTGGAAGTTGTTACAGGGCGCAAGCAAGGAGTGTGGGTGGCTGATGTTCAAGGCCCCAAGGTCCCCTGCAGCTTATAAGCAGGAATTTTTAAATGGAAAATTATGAGTGAGTGGCTTTGGGTGCATGATTAGCTCGTGGATACTTTCTGATTGTTTGAGCATGAAGTTAGCTGAAATACTTCAGTAATCTTAATCAACAATCTTCTGGCTCTAGCCAGGGTGGGTTTGGTGTGAGCATGGGGTCTTTCGGGTGGTTTCTTAACTCCTATAAAACAACCAGGCGGTATGTGTCAAGACATTATCTATAGTTCTTGATAGAGATCTGAAGTCCTGTGACAGTGGTTTCCATGTAAATTAAGCTCTACTACTATGCTTTGGCAGTTTTTACTTTGTCTTGCATGTATCCATTATCCTAATTAACATTATCCAGTCCAATTCCGACACCTTGGCTAGGAGACTAAAGGCCCATAGTGGAGGAAAAGTCTGAGGGCTTCCCCAAGGGGGATTCCCTGCTTGATTTCAGTCCTCTCCTATTCTTTTATTCTCTTCAGTCCTGATGGATATAGGGATGATGACCACTCCCTTGCTCTCTGTTGAGAAAGGGCAAAGTTGGTTTTTAGGATTAGAGGAAAGAAAGTTGTATACATTCATTACAAAATATTCCAAGTCCTCGGTTTAACCCTGGGAATTATACGTTATCACAGTGTTAGTACTGGCCCTACCATCTAGTCCCCACATTTGCAAGCACAATTAACTGGGACATAGGTAACTGACAGAATTGCTACGATTGTCAGGTACATATTTATAAATCCTGATAACATGGACTTAACTGCCTGTGCGGTCCAAAAAAACAACCTTATAAAGCAGTTACCTCCCTCCAGACTCCGCAAAGTCTGCTGTAGTCAACTGGCCTATTGCTGTAAGTATTTGTAGGGCCCTTGATTTTGTTCTCACATAGATTGGTAACTTTTAGGTTCTGGGGTAGGGTGACACAGAAATATTCCTGAGGTTTGTTGTAAACCCCTTCAGTCCCACGTCTGATACTTAAAGAAGTTTCATAATCTTGAAGTTACGTTGACAGATGGCGTTATGTCTCATAGAACCAATTTAGTCTTGATAGCATGTTAGTTCAGTGAAATAGTTGTATCTCATTTCACGAGGTTGTCTTGGAGTTGGGCTCCTGAAGTAAGGCCTATATTGTTCTTGAGGGTGAAGGGAGACAGTGGCAACCTGACAGACATTCCTGGTTTACAGTCTGAATGTCTGTGGCGAACTTCCAATGTAGCCCCCGCAGCAATAGGCAAGAGGATTGTTTTAGTGTGGTAGGTGGCAATTTCCCTGAAGTCTATATCAAGTCACCTAACTTCAGTTTGCAAGGCAACAGTTAAAATAGGAGCTGTAGTTCTCGATAATTCCAAGTCAAAAGGATAGGTGATATCCCTGATGAACACTGATGCAAAAATACTCAACAAAACATTAGCAATCCGAGTTCAAAAATACATCAAAAAGATCATCAATCATGATCAAGTGGGATTTATTCCAGGAATGTAAAGATGTGACAATATTAAAAAATCCATCAACATCTTACAACACATCAACAAAAAGAAGGACAAAAACCACATGATCATCTCAATAGCTGCTGAAAGAACATTTCATAAAATTCAACATCAATTCAGGGTAAAAACTCTCAAGAAAATGTGTATAAGGGCAAGGATCTCAACATAACAAATGCCATATATGACAAACCGACACCCAACATCATACTTCACAGCAAAATGCTGATAGCTTTTCCTCTAAGATTGGGAACAAGACAAGGATGCCCACTCTCCCCACTTTTATTCAGCATAGTCCTGGGGTCCTACCCATAGCAATCAGACAACACAGAGAAAGAAAAGCCATCCATATTGCTAAGAAATTCATTAAACTGTCACTGCTTGCAGATGACATGATATTGTACATAAAAAAACCCTAAAGAATCCACCCCAGAATCACTAGGATTAAACATTGAATTCAGTAAAGTTGCACGACACAAAATTAATCCACAGAAATCTGTTGCATTCCTATATACTAATGATGAACGAATAGAAAAGAGACATCAGGAAAACAAAGCAATTTACAATTGCATCAAAAAGAATAAAATACCTAG
This sequence comes from Smutsia gigantea, assembly GCA_032199065.1. Taxonomy (NCBI): domain Eukaryota; kingdom Metazoa; phylum Chordata; class Mammalia; order Pholidota; family Manidae; genus Smutsia; species Smutsia gigantea. Next base: position 55,338 of record JAVSCE010001463.1, on the reverse strand, counting down.
GAAAAAACCTAACCAAGAAGATGAAAGAGCCATACCCTGAAAACTGCCAGACTCTCATGAATGTATTAAAGAAGACAGCAATAAATGGAATACATCCTGTTCTCATGGATAGGAAGAATTTATATTGCCAAAATGGCCAATCTGCCTAAAGTAATTTACAGATTCAATCCAATCCCTATCAAAATACCACCAGCATTCTTCAATGAACTAGAACAAATAGTTCTAAAATTCATATGGACTCACAAAAGACCCCGAAGAGCGAAATCAATCCAAATAAGGAAGAATAAAGCTGATGAATTACTTTCCCCAACTTCAAGCTCTACTACTAAGCCATAGTAATCAAATCAATTTGGAGTGGCACAAGAACAGACCCATGGATCAATGGAACAGAAAACAGAGCCCAGATATAAAGTCATACATATATGATCAATTAATATACAATAAAGGAGTCATGGACATACAGTGGGGAAATGACAGCCTCTTCAGCAACTGGAGTTGGCAAAACTGGACAGCTATTTGTAAGAGAATGAAATGAGATTATTCCCTAACTCCATACACAAAAGTAAACTTGAAGTGGATCAAAGACCTGAATGTTAGTCATGAAAGCTTAAAACTCTGAGAAGAAAACATAGGCCAATCTAGAATATAAACATGAACAACTTTTTCCTGAACACTGGTCTTTGGGCAAGGGAAACAAAAACAGAATGAACATATAGGACTACATCAATGTAAAAAGCTTCTGTACAGCAATGAACACCATCAGTGGAATAAAAGGACACCCTACAATATGGGAGAATATATTTGTAAACGACATATTCAATAAGGGGTTATCATCCAAAATACTACCTCAACACCCAAAAACTAAATAACCTGATTAAAAAATGGAGGAGGCTCTAAGCAGATACTATTCCAAAGAAAAATTCAGATGGCCAACAGGTACATGAAAAGGTGCTCCACATCGCTAATTATCAGGAAAATTCAAATTAAAACCACAATAAGATATTACCTCACAGCAGTTACAATGCCCAACAACCAGAAGACAAGAAAAAGAAATGCTGGTGAGGATGTGGAGAAAGGCGAAACCCCTACACTGTTGGTGGGAATATAAATTAGTTCAGCCATTGTGGAAAGCAATATGAGGTTCCTCAAAAACTAGAAATACAAATACCATTTGACCCAGGAATTCCACCCACAGCAATTTATGTGAAGAAAACAAGATCCCAGATTCAAAGAGACCTATGCAAGCCTATGTTTACTGCAGCACTATTTACAATAGCCAAGATGTGGAAGCAACCTAAGTGTCCAACAGTAGATGAATCAATAAAGAACACGTGGTACATATACACAATGGAATATTATTCAGCCAGAAGAAGAAAACAAATCCTACCATTTGCAACAACATGGATGAGCTAGAAGGTAATACACTCAGTGAAATAAGCCTGGTGGAGAAAGACAAGTACCAAATAATTTCACTCATTTGTGGAGTAGAGCAGCAAATCAAAACTGAAGGAACAAAACAGCAGCAGATTCATACACTTCAAGAAGGGACTAGTGTTTACCAAAAGGAAGGGCATAGGGAGGGTGGTTTGGGAGAGAGGGAGAAGGGGACTGAGGGGCATTATGATTAGCACACACCATGTAGGTGGCTCACAGGGAAGGCACTATAGCACAGAGAAGATAAGCATTGACTGGGGCATCTTCCTACGCTGATGGACAGCTACTGCAATGTTGTGTGAAGGGGGACCTGATAATATGGGTGAATGTTGTTACCACCATGTTGCTCATGTGGAACCTTCATAAGATTGTATATCATTGATAACTTAATAAAAAAAAGTATAGGAGAAAATTGGAAACATTAGTTTGCAGAGTCCTAGCCAGATGTATGAGGAAACAAGAAGAATTCAGGATCCAGTCCAGTTTATATATAAGGATCAAACCCTCGAGGACAAATTAATCTGAACTAGAATCTAATACCCACACGGTTGTGTGACTGAAACATAGTCTTTCTTTTAAATCACCCTCATTTTTATCATAGATAATCATTTGTATTCAAATTAAGTCCAACTAAGTTGGCCTGATTATATAAATGTGACAAGAAGAGTGATCAACCATGCAGATATTTTTAAATATGCTTCGCTGAAACTTTTCATAATGAATCTCAGATTGAACTTTAAAAGTCCTCTTGAGACCAGGAAAGCCAAGCGAGGGACTTGCCATCAGACTTCACCTGCGGAGCATACAGATTTGGGTGAACACTTCTCATCATCTCAAGGTCCCCCAAATATCCTGAGGTTTCTGTGCCTGCCAGAAGGTGGCCCTCCTTCCTTACCTGTAAGGCTGATGGGAAGCCTGGAGGCAAAGAACCAGGCTGACTGTGCCAAGGGGCTGATTTGGCTCCATAAAGTCAACCCTAGTTCCCTAAGGCTCTCTGGGCATATCTGAGTCTATGTATCTCTCTCTCTCTCTCAGCTCTGATATTCCAGTCAAAGCCTTTGTAAGATCAACAGTTTCCAAGTGATCTGCTACAAGGAGAACAGATTAATACTGAACTTATGCCAATAACTATATTGCCATGAAAATAAAAATACTCAGTGAAAGTTTCTGAATTCTGGAGGGATCAGGTAGGGAGAAATATATAAATGTTTCATATTTGTTTAAAAGGTGTATTTTACCAAACAGTTGTAAGTCATAGACAGAGTAAGAGAAAAAGTTTTAAGTCTGGAAAAGCAAATATTAGAGAAGAAGCAATGTTTTAAATTAGAGTCATGAAAATTATAATTATCTTCCTCAGTTCATTCAGTCCCAAGTTATTAATTCTTTGCTCGAATGGAGTTTTTCCTCTTGTTCTGGAATTTGTAACCAGTTCAGTTTTATGATCTTAAGGTTATCAGAAACTTGTGTTTGTCAAAAGTCCTTTCCATGTATCTTTTTGCAGGGACACTTTTGTAAAAACATCTGACTAAAACAATAATGCTTTTTAAATGGCAAAGGCTTATAAATGGCCATGATTATAGATCTCTTGAGAGTTCATGGTAATGTAGTTCATAAAGAAATTTGGTTATTCCTGACATGCAACATATCAATAATTATAATTACAAGTGAAAACACACCAGAGTATATCAGAGCTCTAGGAATTTCATACATCTTCTGGAACTCTTGTTTTAATAACATATTTCTTCAAAAAATATCATTTAAGGATGTTTAACATCACTTATTTCACAATGCTTCCCATATTGTCTTGTTAGATTGATCCCTTTGTGATTATGTTATGTCGTTCTTTGTCTCTTGTTACTTTCTTTGTTTGAATTCTTTTTTGTCTGATATAATTACTGCTACTCCTGCTTTTTTCTCCCATTACCTTCATGAAATATCCTTTTCCATCCCTTCACTTTTAGTCTGTGTGTGTCTTTGCATCTGAAATAAGTCTTTTAGGCAGTATATGGATGGGTGTTTTTTCTTTATCCATTCTGCCACTCTATGTCTTTGCAGTGGTGCATTCAGTTCATTTATGTTTAAGGCAATTACTGATAGGTATTTAATTATTGCCGTGTTATTGTTTGGGGCTTGTTTTTATGATTGCTCTCTGTTCCTTTCTACCTGTCTTATACGTTTCTCTTGTTATTTGATGGTTTTCTTTGGTATTGTGACTGGATTTCTCTTTAAATTTTTGTGTATTTATTACTTAGGCTTTAGGTTTGTGGTTACCATAAGGCTCAAGGATTACTTCCTAATTATATTATAGTCTGTATTACATTGGTGATTACACTATTTCAAACATAATCTGAAACCATTTATTTTTTCTTCTTTCACCTCCACCCTTTACATACTAAATTTCATAATCTGCATTTCTTTTTGCATATACGTGGACTGATTTTCTGTATAGTTGGTCTTTCTACCTTTGTTTTGTTTTAATTTTGCACTTGCTTGGTAATGGATTGGTGTACTGCCTTTACTGTGGTTTCATTTTCACTGGTGAAAACTATTATGCTTAAGAACATTTCTATCTGAAGAAGTTCATTTAATATATCCTGAAATGCCGGTTTAGTAGTATGAATTCCTTTAGCCTCATTTATCTGTGTGAAATGCTTAATCTCTTCTTCAGAGATGAATGATAATCTTGCTGGGTAAAGGATTCTTGGCTGAAGGTCCTTTTGTTTCAAAACATTAAATATTTCACACCACTCCCTTCTGCCCTGTAGAGTTTTTGCTGAAATTTTTGCTGATAGCCTGATGGGGCTTTTCGTTAAAGTAATCTTTCTTCTCTCTATTTCAATATACTATCCTTATCTTTAATCTTTGTTATCTTAATTACTGTATGTCTTGGTGTTGTTTCCTGGGGTTCTTTTTGTTAGGGGCTCTCAGTGCTTGCATGACTTTTGTGTATCTTTCTTTCCCTAGACCAAGGAAGTTTTCAGCAATTATTTCCCCACAGAGACTTTCTATCCCTTTGTCTCTCTCTTCTCCCTGTGGTGCCCCTATTATGTGAGTCCTGTTCCATTTGGTTTGGCTGCACAGCTCTCTGATCATCCTTTCAATCCCAGGGATCCTTTCCTCTCTCTGTTCCTTGGTTTCATTGTTCACCTATTCTCTAATTTTCATCTCATTGATTGTCTCCTCTACTTGCAGCAATCTATTTTATTCATTCTCTCCACTGTATTTTTCATTTCAGTTAGTGCATTCTTTAGCTCTAAGTAGCTCTTTTCAGCTCTCCTGTCTCTTTATTGAAGTCCTCCCTTATGTCTTCAGTTATTTTCCACAGATCAGTGAGCATATTTACTACTTTTACTTTGAAATCTTTATCAAGAAGAGAGCTCATCTCCATTTCTTTTAGCCCTGTTTCTGGTGTCTTATACTGTGGTTTTGATTGTAACACATTCCTTGGCCTCCTCATTTGGTCAGGGTGTCCTTATATCTTCCTTTGTATTAGAATGATCTCCAATGTTTCTGGTCTAGGGATTTATGGCTTTATGAAAAAGGCCATCTTTGGTGCCCAGAAACTCAGGACTTTTTCCTCTCAGTGTCTCCTTCTCCTTGCTTTGGGGCCCCAGTTGCTGTTGGTGTGCTGTAGGCAGGGCCATCTTTCTGTCTGTCTTCCGGCGGTGATTTATCTCAGGCCCCCACAGAAGACAATTTGTTTCAGCCAGTCCTTTGTTATTTGAATAGTGGTGCATGTTTTTGTCAGAAACCTGGAATGTACAATAGTAAGTGTGAACCATAATGTGAACTATGCGCTTTGCTTGATAATGACAAACATGTGTTGTTGGTTGATCAATCCTAACAAAGCAACCACATGTCACAAATACAGAAATGGTGGGGAAGCTTGTAGGAAAAGAGAATGTGTGGGAACCTTCTGTGCATTACACTAAAATTTACTGTGAACCTAAACGTGATCTAAAAATAGTCAATTAATTGATTAAAAAAACAGAATGTACAACACAAAGACTAACCCTAATGTATAGATTTTAGTTGTTAATACTATTACTGCTACTACTATATCAATTTTGACTCATTGATTCATGCAATGTGCACTGCTAACTCAGGATGTTAATAATAGGGGAAACTATTTTTGTGGGTGTGTGTATAGACAAGAACTCTCTGTACTTGCCACTATATTTTTCTGTGACCCTGAAACTGCTTTAAAAAATAATACCTGTTAATTAAAAAATAAATGTTTTAATTCAAAACAGAATCAAAGACACATTTTTAAAGAGAAAAAATAAATTTGCCCATGCATTAAGCTGATGAATGCTAGAGATGCCATTCCTACCCATGTGTCCTGGATTCCAAAGACTTTCTTCTTTCTCGCATCATATGCCATGGATCCAACTCTGGCTGGAGTTCATCGGCTAACAAATAAAGATCAATGTCTTTGAAATAGTTATTGTGGGTACAAGAAGAGCAACATGAGCAAAGCCTTTTCTGTCCCTTTCTTTTCCTGACTAGAATGCACACTGATATCCAGAGGTGCAGCAGCTCTCTGGGACCAGGAGGTGAGGAGGAGTCCTTACATGCTAAACGCAGCTGACCAGAAAGGGGTGAGGAGCCTGCTGGCATCACTCAGTCCATGTTATCAGGATTTATTAATATGGACCTGCCAATCGTAGCAATTCTGTCAGTTACCTATGTCCCAGTTAGCTGTGCTTGCAATTGTGGGGACAAGGTGGTAGTTGCCAGCACTAACACTATGATAAGGTATAAGACCCAGGGATAAAACCGAGGACTTGGAATATTTTGTAATGAATGTATACAACTTTCTTTCCTCTAATCCTAAAAACCAACTTTGCCCTTTCTCAACAGAGAGCAAGGGAGTGGTCATCATCCCTATATCCGTCAGGACTGAAGAGAATAAAAGAATAGGAGAGGACTGAAATCAAGCAGGGAATCCCCCTTGGGGAAGCCCTCAGACTTTTCCTCCACTATGGGCCTTTAGTCTCCTAGCCAAGGTGTCGGAATTGGACTGGATAATGATAATTAGGATAATGAATACATGCAAGACAAAGTAAAAACTGCCAAAGCATAGTAGCAGAGCTTAATTTACATGGAAACCACTGTCACAGGACTTCAGATCTCTATCAAGAACTATAGATAATGTCTTGACACATACCGCCTGGTTGTTTTATAGGAGTTAAGAAACCACCCAAAAGACCCCATGCTCACCCCAAACCCACCCTGGCTAGAGCCAGAAGATTGTTGATTAAGATTACTGAAGTATTTCAGCTAACTTCATGCTCAAACAATCAGAAAGTATCCACGAGCTAATCATGCACCCAAAGCCACTCACTCATAATTTTCCATTTAAAAATTCTTGTTTATCAGCCACAGGGGTGCTTGGGGCCTTGAACATCAGCCACCCACACTCCTTGCTTGCGCCCTGTAACAACTTCCACTATCTGTCACTGCATCCTGGTGTCACTCTCGGCTTTCTGAGGTCGCGCTAGTGGACTCAGGGTTATTGGATGCAGTAACACTTCCTTTCCACAACCCTTCCCTAAGCCCGTCCCAGGGCTGCACAATTACAAACACTAGCCAGATGGCTGTCCTAAAGCTGCCAGAAATGGTCACCAGGCTATAGCGGTGACCAGATTCTTCTAGCTGGACCCTTGGTAAGTGGGACTCAAGGGCCAATCACTTAAGGTTGGATATCTCCACTTTTACAGGTGCAGGCCTCAGAGAACACCTGCCAAACACAAGCCAAACCCAACAACATGTTAAGATGTACAGACAAGGAACAACCCTTATCTACGAGATGAGAGCATTTTAGGGTAGGAAGAGAAGTTAACACTGACGAGATAAAAAGCATGTTTTGAGCAGAAGCCTGCAGCAATTGGAGTTCTATCTCAGGGGGCCCTTACTGTGTCATAGATCCAGTTAGTTGGCCAGGAGTAGGTAAAGCTAAGCAGGTGTCCATGACTAGGGCATCTTGTTCATATGCCAACTGCTCTCATAGCCTCCTGTCCACGCCAGTGGTGTGGGAGGGAGTCCATCCCAGGGATATGCTGATGGCAACATTCGACACACAACATGAAGAGTGGAGACTGGCAGCAGTTTATTAGTCACATATACTCACATTTCAGGATATGAGGACGCTGCCTGCCACACATAGGTAAATCGGAGGTGACCTAAAACAGAGTGAACAAGCAGGGGCTTTGGGGCAGGCCTTGTGGTATCAAGAGGGTGAGGTGACCCCTGGGCACTGGGAGACACGGCGATTTTCCTCAATGAAATACTCTGTGAGCTGGCGGGGAGATGACGCCCTGTACTCAGGACTAAGAAGGAACTGTGTCTGGTCCTTTTGCTGGGGAAGGCTGTTTGGGCAGGAGCTGTGTCTGCGGGGGTGGAGTGGGGAGGAAATCCTGTGTTTTGGCCATTGACGTTCCTCCCAGTCTCAGCAGGTATCAAGACAGCCAATAATGTTGGGCCTGAATTTTAGGCCTAATATAGAAACATCCGTGGTGATCAACAAAGCGAGCATATTTGGGGCCCTATGACTGAGCGCCGACACGTATGTATCATTAGTGGGAAATAACTGAGGTTCCTGTTCATATGGAGTTTCCGTCAAGTGGCATCTTCCTGAACATTCACCTAGCACATATATCATTATTCTAGTAGAAAGAAGCAGTAAAGGAAAGGAAAAAATGGAGTTATGTATCTTTTCTAATCTCTTAAACAAAAGAATCCCAAAGGCTTGCTAACAAGAGGACGTTCTGAAGACCTCAGTCTCCTTTCATTTTTTCTTTCAGTCTTCTTGATGAAGCAGCAGATAACCTGAGGTGAAAGCACGAACACCTGGAGGGCTTCCAGGGACATGCAATGAGCTTATCGGCACTGATTGCTGATTTCTGACTAGGATGGTTGAAAAGAATACAGTGTTTATCTCTCCTTCTTTCCCAAATCCCAATGAAATGAAGGAGAACCTATACAAATAAAAATAGGTCCAAGCAGCACAGTTTATCATGGGGATTGAATAAGGTTGTCTGTTACTGACAGATCAGAGAAAATTATGAGAATTCCCTACAACATAAACCTGATGGAAAGAGATTAATGGTGAATATAAGGGCAGAGTCTCATATCTTTAAATAAGTGAGGTTCCTTTAGAAGGACTCGCGACCCACCTCAATGAATTCCAAGCCGGAGTTCAGTGCAGGCGGAAGGCCATGAGCGAGGAAACTCAATAAGGGTCTGTAACCCCTTAGACGTTGTCTGCACGCGGGATAGAGTTCTATGAACCTGACCTTCCTGCTCAGAAAGAGTGGGCAATGCCTAGTAAACAGATGGCCTAGAAAGGACAAAGACACAAACACAACATGCAGCCCCTCTTCTGCATCCCCTTCTCCACAAAATCCGGGAGGCAACTGTCCTGGTCCCAGAACATGCTGCTTCTTATTATATCACTACTTTTTAAGTGATAAAAAGATAAGCTGTGGTAAACCATCTGGCATAAGCAATTAAAAGGTTACTTCAATTTTTAAAATATCTAATTTAAGTGCTATTAAAGTATGACTAAACTTTCAAGAAAAACTCATAAATGTAAGCTTAATTTAGTTCTAATATAGGAACTATATATACATATCTCTCCCCTTTCCCTCTCTCTCTATGTGTGTGTGTGTGTGTGTGTGTGTGTGTATTTCAGGATTTTGTTCTCTGTGAATAACAGGAAAGCCTATAATTATGGCTTTGAACACCCTGGGGAGGAAGGCCCTGACCCTTTGTAGCATCTGAACGAGTCAGCAGGCTCCTCCCGCCTTCCTAGTCCGCTGTGCTTAGCATATAGTCCTTCTTCCTATGTTCCCTCTTCAGGGCCCACGGTGGTTGCTGCTCCTCTGAGTCTCTGCCTGCATTTCAGGAAGGGAAGGAAGGGGACAGAAGGTTTACTGCCTGGATCAGAAAGGCTTTGCCCGAAACCTCCATATGTGTGCTTACGTTGTATTGACAAGAACTGTGTTATATGGACACTGCTACCTACAAAAGACTGGGAAATCATTTCTTTGATTTACATTCTAGAGAGTCACCACATCCGTTCACTTACTGCTTTGTACTTACAGTGACTGCTTTACAGACATTAATGTTTATGTATTTACATCTACCATGCAGATTAATTCCAACTGGAACTGGACCTAAGGGTTTCAGGAGAACCAAAGAAAAGAAGCTTTGGAATTCAGAAGACAGATTAGGAATCCCAGGTCTAGCACTTGTGAGATGATTGGATGGCACACATTTGGTTTTTCTCCTTAAAAAGGTTCTTTTGGTTTTTGTTGTTGTTTGTTTTAAGAACATGAAATATTTTTTGTTGTTTCTATGAAGGCTATGAATCCTGCATTTGCCTCTCACCCTCCCCATGGGTACGCCACCCTCTGTACATGTGCCACACAAATCTGCACAAGTTACGTGACTCCTCTCACCTGCTTCCTCTGTACAGTGGGAGGACAGCCACTCCCCTGGGCATCGCAAGGACTGCGGAAAAAGAACACAGGGACCCCGCAAGAAATTTACATTTTGAAATATGCATTTCCTTTGAAGGAGAGCCTGGTAAAGAGGTTATTTTTGAGATGACTCAATCCACAATGTGCATTCAGACCTCAGTTTTGAGAAGCTTCTCCCCAACTGTTTCTCCTCATGAAAACCCACCTACAAGCACTACCTCTGACCATCTCGTAGCTTTGGTCAGGATTTGTTTTGCTTTGGTTCTTTAAATCACATTGTGTTTAGCCTTGGACGAGGGCTGAGTGGGGCCCTGTTGAAGTCAGCAGCCATGTACAGTTTAGGACTATTTTGTCCCATAGCTGTGTTTGTGACGAAGTGATCGTTGAATCATTACTTTAATTTAAAGTTACCAAAACTTCCTCCAGGTCTCTAATTTGCCTGGTGTGGCTGAGGTAACCTGAGTGCCTTATGAACACAGGCAAATAAATTACTGAAAAAATTACTAAGAAACTATTTTTTAGTTACTGCAAAGTTACTCTCCATCTGGAAAGGTGGTTTAATGAGCATATATTAATTTAAACTGTGCTGAATTTTTAAATAGTGACATTAGAAGCTGTTAAAAATAACCTGAGCAGATATAGTAAACATGAAATAAAAAATAATGGTTTTTGTGCTGTCACTGTGTTACCAAAATATTCTCTGGAATTGTGGGATTCTCCTGCTTTTTTTCTTTTCTTTTTTGGGCTCTGGGTGTGTTCTCTAGTTTCAGGGCTATAGAGTATATTCAGAAATGAAGATATTCAAGAAACTGGTTCCAATCAAACTACCTCCCAGAGAAGTGAAATGAAGTCAGGGGAGAAAGTGCGTCTTAAACTTTAGACACTGTGTGAGCCTAAAGGAATACATTGAGAATTTTATAGGCTTTTTGCTAGAATTTACATAGTCACCAGTTCTCTGTCTCTTGTCAACAATTTATATGTTCATTCATTATATTGTTATGGATTGATACCTTGGACACTATATTACTTAACATATTATCTTATTTACATTAGAAGGTTATGCAGCAAATGTTCATGCTGGAAAACTCTGGTTTGTGAGAGTATGGGTGATTTCAATTTTATTTTTGTTTATATAATTAGTGGATTGGCTGTGCCCAACTTTATAATATATGACTTCAAATATTAACTTTGGGTATACAAATGGATAGAGCATAAGAAAATAGAAAAATACAACTGTAATAGGGTCTAGAACATAAGGATGGGCAAACAATGTAGGAAAGTTGGGAAGAGTGAAGGGGGGAGGGGAGGCATTCCAAGGAGGTGGGTGGGGAAAGGCGTGGATCTTGGACCAGTGACTCAAGATCTAAGTGGTAGCCCAAGAGCTATAAAAGGTTTCGGGAGCCAGGCGGGGAAAGCGGCCTGAAGTGCAGGACTTGCACACAGGCTGAGGCCAGTAGGCGACCGCAGTCTCTAGAGAAAGCCTGAAAGGCCCCGAGAGGAGAGCTCAGGTCCAGGATGCTGCGCCTGTTCTTGTCCCACCTGCTGGGAATCTGGCTACTGCTGAGCCAGCTTCCCAGAGTGGTCCCAGGAGAGACAGACAAGGTTATTCGCGCATGCGGCCGAGAGCTAGTCCGCAAACGGATCGAGATCTGTGGCATGTCCTGGAGAAAAAGGCATCAAGGCCACAAGCCTCTGCTGGAACTTGACCAGCTCGCAGGTGAGAGCTCCCGCCCTGACTTTGAGTCTGCTCATGCCAAAATGTTTAGTTTTCCCCTTGTAACGTGCTTTTCTAGTAAGGGTCCCACGAAGGAATTTCACCAGAGGGAAGGGAAGCAGCGGGACCAGCAAACCGCCTCACCCTAGCGGCATTTGGTGCCCTTGACCTCCTGGCAGCCAGGGTGATGGCGGGGAGAGCAGGAGGAAGCCCCAGAAGAGGCGAGGCTGCCGCAGGTCCGCAGTATCAGGCACCATGGGCCAGACAGATGGCATGCTGGAGACCCCGGAAACTGGGCAGGGCATCTTGGCTTGGGAGGACTGGGGGCGACCAGTGATGTATGAGCAGGTTATGAAGGGCTTGTGCATGCCAAGGGGCACGGGGCAGAACCTGCAGACCACTGACAGGATCCCGGAGTAGTTGACATGAAGGGCCTTAGATTTAAGGACTTTCCTCTGTAGAAAAGCTCAGCTGTGGCCCATGCAATTCAAAACTTTCTATTTTTAATATTAATTTTACTTGTAAACTTCACTAAAGGGGAGAGCCTAGTCTCTTTGAACTGGATCTTGAAGTTCATTGGTGAGAGACGGGTCGAGAAAGCAAAGGGCCTGATAGCCCACAGGAGGAACTGAAGGGGACCAAGAATCAAGGGGAGTTTGCGCTTGAGACAAACGCAGCTGGAATTCATATTGATGCTTTAGGCATTTGTAAGGTGCAAGACCTTTAAAAGCAAGGTCTCATTATTGACTACTGCTCAAATTTGGAATTTTCAAAAAATATTGTTAGTTACCAAGCATTTATACAGAGAAACCAGAAGTGAAATTTAGGCAGCAGTGGAATTTTTACAGAGGTATAGGCTAATCTGATCAGTGTCAGGGATCATTTTAAACTCAGAGAAGGTAACCTCAATTATGAATAATTCTTTTATATTTCACAACATATGCAATTTATGATAAACCACAACAATGTGCATATCCTGTGTATGAGTGACGCTCACGTAAAATCATTTTGCACCCTAAGTATGTTGACCCTTTTATGGGATTTAAAGCAGGATTATAAAACTATTTTTCTACATTGTTTGTCAGAGTTTCCTTTATTTCATATAAGTTTTTACATAATTTCTGTATAGTATAAATAGAAGGCTACCACAGTTTTTAGGAATTTACTGATTCAAAATAGGGAAGACTAGATTGCATTGCATTTGCTTCATTAATTCACTTTTTCTGAACTAATAATATATTTATATCAAAGACAGAAAATGTACATTAATACAATAAGCAAAAGTGATGAGAACTCATACATATTAAAGACTGTGAAAACATATGTGAATTTAATAAGAAAATAAAAATATGTATATTAAGAGAGGAACTGGGAAGCGTATTAACTTTTGGAGATATATTATGAATATCTCCTGCATTTTCACTTAACATTATACTGTGAGAAGTTTCTCACTCTATTATTCTCCAAAGACATAATTTTAAGTTTCTTTACAATATGCGGTATCATAGATTTACCATATATATTTAACGATTCATAGTGGACATTGCTTCCTTTAAAAGTTGTTGGTTTAAAAGGTTTTTCTGTACACATTTATGTATAAATATTTTCCAAATTTATATTTCTGTAGGAGAGACTTGTGATATTAAAGTATTTTGAAAGAACTGTCTTTCTTGCTACCCAGTGCATAATTTAACTGAAAATAACCTAACAAAATATTGCCTGCAAGTAAGGATCAAGAGAAATGTTTAAATTACTAGTTAAGAATCATCTTCAAAATACATGTGAATAATTTGGGATTCATACGTTTTAAAACCTGAATTTTTAGTTTTTGTTTGAACATTATTGAATTATTAGCTAACCATGTCCCCCACAACGTATGCAGAAGTAACACTTACTGCATCACTTCTAAACATTCTATATTTTTCCTTAAGAGAGGTACATGCTGGTGAGATTTTACTCCAAAATATATTGATTAATAGCTGCTTTTGAGTCAGGTAGATTAGAATATTACACATTACTTAGACTGCAGAATCTAAAGTCGTGGATTTGAAATGTTTCCAATTGAAAACATTATCTTAATAAAAGGGTACCATGGAGGCAATAAAAGCAGTATTCGGTAAGTGTGATGACAGCAAGCCAAAAAAAGCTTCTGCACAGCAAAATGAATAATCAACAGATTGAAAAGGCAATCTATGGAATGTTAAAATATTTGCAAACCATATTTCTTATGTGTGTTTACTTTCCAAACCATGTAAGGTACCCCTGTAACTCAATAGATAAAAAACTAGTAACTTGATTAAGACAGGAGGTAAACACTTGAATAGACAATAATCCAAAGAAGACATACAAATGTCCAACAGGTAGAAGAAAAGATGCTCCACCTCACTAATCATCAGGAAAATGGAATTCAAAACCACAATGAGATATACTTTGCACCTGTCAGCATGGCCCTTATCAACAAAACAACAGAAAGTATTGTTGAGGATATGGGGAAATTGGATCCCTTATATACTGTTGGTGGGAAAGCAGCCATATAGAAAATAGTATGAGATCATAGCATTTGGAAATTCTGCTTTTTTTACTTTACCTTCGAATAGTAACTTGGCACCATGGAACATTTGATGCTTTAAAATACTTAAAATGCTTTTCAAGGGTTACTGTCATAACTCAGACTTTTCTTAGTAATGGAAGAAAATTATTCAGGTACAAAAAATTCATCTTGGTCAGTGTTTTTCAGACACAAGATGATTTCAGATATGTCAGGGCAGTCTAAAGTGCTATGACAGAATATTAAGAGGACCTGAGGAGAGATGACAGAGGGTCTAAGTAAAGCAAAACCTTGATAATGTTATAATACTTAAGCTCCCAACTACAAAAAAACAGCTTGTTTAGATATCAGGATACTTGCTGATTCTGTTTTGATTTTTGATTCTGTTGAGGCGATGCTTTCTTTTATATCTATGCAAAATTTTGCAGTTTCTTTTGGTTCCATAACATGAATATTTTTCTCCTCCCACCATTTTTGAACCTAGAAATCATGCCATCCTCCATCACCGAAGATGCAGAAACCTTAAATACGATGTTGGAATTCCTTCCTCATTTGCCACAGAAGACAAACGAAACAGTGCCTGAGAAACAGCCATCACTGACAGAGTTACAAAAACCTGCATTAAGGAATTCAAATCTTACCTTTGAAGAATTCCAGAAAAATATTCTTAGGAGACAAAATGAAAAAGAAGAGAACAAGAATTCAGAATTACAAACCTCCGGCTTAGAGAAGCATTCCCGAGGAGAGGGACAGGTCCTTATATCCCTGGCAGACAAGTGCTGCTCACTGGGTTGCACCATAAAAGAACTTTCCACAATATGCTGAGATGAAAATAAGTCTGTATTTCATCGAATGCTCAAATGTATTCTCAATGACATATTACTGATGCCTCTGTCTCCCCACTTTTAGAAAACAAGAAATTATTAGTGTTTGGGGTTTTTATTCGGTGCAAAAGAAAATATTCCTTTCAATATTGTAATTTCTTCTAATAAAACCTTTTATGCAAAGTATGTTTGTCTTTTTTATTAGTGGTAGAGCAATGTTATTGCTTTTTTAATGCTGTTAATTAGATCTTTATCATTTTAGCCACAAGCAACTCAAGTTAAAAAAAACTTTTTTAAATACAAAGATTAGTAAAATGCTATGTCTTGCATTTGTGAGATTAGACAAGTCCATTTTTGAAATTCCTATTTTACAAATTATAATGTATGACCCACTCCTTTTCTCCAGACCTAATAGCCAAATGTTCTTTCACCACGTTCTATCAAACAAGTTATTGTAATAGCAAAAGATGAAAGAATAAGACCAGTTACACAGTGCCTTACACCAGGTACATAAAATGGACCAAAATGTTTTTATTGACATTAACTCTTAGATCAGCTATGTAAGAGTCACAAACTCGGACTACTCTAATAGATGGAATTTAAAAGAACTTTGTGTCTTGTTGAACTACTAATTGTAAAGAATCAGACTGGACACTAAATTAATTCAATCTAGTGTGGGCCATATAAACACAAGTACATTTCAAACTAGGTTTCTTCTCTTAATTCTACCACCTAGGACTCTAAAAAATAAATTGTTTTTAAGGAGAAAAATGAATATATATAAGAGAATATATATACAGAATTATATATACATAGACTATAAAAGCAAAGGCATATACAAAAGAGAATTAACAACTCAGTGTCATATATTAAAGAAGAAATGATTTGGGAAGGGAACATACTACAGGTTCACTCCTTTAGAATTTACAAACCATTTCTGTAACAAATTATCTGTGAAATGACATGGAAACTTGGTAGAACAGTAAATTAACAAAGCTTTCATCTAGGTATTTAGACAGTTCCTTCAACTTACATATACACAAATTTTTAGGCAACATTTATAGAAAAATGCACTTAAATAGCAAATTAATATCCATCAAATGTCTCTAAACTGAATTGATAGGGATTAAGATAACAACACTCATATTTTAAATCCTCATACATGATTGATCATAGCCAGGCTTCTAAGGATATGTAGTCCTTTATGAAGGCCTCTCCAAGGCCACCTTGTAAAACTTCATAAATGCCTACAGAATTCAGAGGGCATAAGCCTCCTTGGACAAAGCCAGGAAGAGTTGTGTGAGATGGCAATTCCAACACAGGAAAACAAGGGCAGTGGAGAGGAAAGTCACAGCCCAGACAGGAGAAAGAGGCATCCCCAGATACAGAAGGCATCTCAAGGGCTCCTGCCCTGGCCCATGTCCCTCATCTGTTCCATGAGAGCCCTGAAGGCAAGGATCCTGGTCTCGGAATCTTCATTCACTATCTCTGATGTTACGACCACTTTTTAAGTGGTACAAAGAAAATCTGGGGTTAATCATGTACTATAAACACTCAAATAATCAGTTGATATCTTTCAAATATCCAAAACACACGATACTCACATCCTCCAAAGACTCTCATGAGAAACTGATTTGTAGGCTAATTTTTCATACAAAAAGCTTACTCTTTAGACATATACATGTATTAGTAAGACCAAGTTCACTGTACATCACCATAGACTCTAAACAGTGGCTCCAGAGAAGCCCATGGAGTAAACATCCAAACCTGTCAGCATCACTGAGTGATGCCAGCAGGCTCCTCACCCCTTTCTGGTCAGCTGCATTTAGCATGTAAGGACTCCTCATCACCTCACGGTCCCAGAGAGCTGCTGCACCTCTGGATATCAGTGTGCATTCTAGACAGGAAAAGAAAGGGACAGAAAAGGCTCATTGCGTGGATCTGAAAAACAAAGGTTTTGCAAGAAACCTCCACATATGTACTTGCACATATTTTGCACGGGCCAAATCTACATCACATGGACACTGCTACCTGAAACACACATTGGAAATGATTTCTAGAACTTACATCTTGAGAACTGAGGTAGGCAAGGGAGAAGGGTCTGGAAAGTGGGTTTAGGTAATCAACCTATAGCTTTGCTCATGTTGCTGTTCTTGTACCCACAATGATTATTTCAAAGACATTGACCTTTACATGTTAGCCGATAACTCCAGCCGGAGTTGGATCCATGGCATATGATGCGAGAAAGAAGAAAGTCTTTGGAATCCAGGACACATGGATAGGAATGGCATCTCAAGCATTCATCAGCTTTATGCATGCCCACACTTATTTTTTCTCTTTAAAAATGTGTCTTTGTTTCTGTTTTGAATTAAAACATTTAATTTTTAATTAACAGGTGTTATTTTTTAAAACAGTTTCAGCGTCACAGAAAAATATAGTGGCAAGTACAGAGAGTTCTTGTCTATACACACACCCACAAAAATAGTTTCCCCTATTATTAACATCCTGAATTAGTAGTGCACATTGCATGAATCAATGAGTCAATATTGATATAGTAGTAGCAGTAATAGTATTAACAACTAAAATCTATATGTTAGGGTTCAGTCTTTGTGTTGTACATTCTGGTTTTTAATCAATTAATTGACTATTTTTAGATAACATAAAGTTCACAGTAAATTTTAGTGTAATGCACAGAAGGTTCCCACATATTCTCTTCCTCTACAACATTCACCACCATTTCTGTATTTGTGACATGTGGTAGATTTATTAGGATTGATGAACCAACACATGTTTGTCATTATCAAGCAAAGCCCATAGTTCACATTATGGCTCACACTTAGTATTGTACATTCCAGGTTTCTGACAAAAACATGCACCACTGTTCAAATAACAAAGGACAGGCTGAAACAAATTGTCTTCTGTGGGGGCCTGAGATAAATCATTGCCTGAAGACAGACAGAAAGATGGCCCTGCCTACAGCGCACCAACAGCAACTGGGGCCCCAAAGCAAAGGAGAAAGAGACACTGAGAGGAAAGAGTCCTGAGCTTAGAGGCACCAAAAGATGGCCTTTTTCATAAAGCCATAAATTTCTAGACCAGGAGCATAGGAGTTCATTCTAATACAAAGAAGAAATAAGGAAACCCTGACCAAATGAGGAGGCCAAGAAATGTGTTACAATCAAAACCACAGTATATGACACCAGAAACAGGGCTAAAGAATTGGAGATCAGCAATCTTCTTGATAAAGATTTCAAAGTAAAAGTCATAAACATGCTCACTGATCTGTGGAAAATAACTGAAAACATAACGGAAGACTTCAATAAAGAAACAGAAGAGCTGAAAAGAGCCACTCAGAGCTAAAGAATGCAGTAACTGAAATGAAATATACAGCGGAGAGAATGAATAAAATAGATTGGTGCAAGTAGAGGAGAGAATCAATGAGATGAAAATTAGAGAATAGGTGAACAATGAAGCCAAGGAACAGAGAGAGGAAAGGATCCCTGGGATTGAAAGGATGATCAGAGAGCTGTGCAGCCAAACCAAATGGAACAGGACTCACATAATAGGGGCACCACAGGGAGAAGAGAGAGACAAAGGGATAGAAAGTCTCTGTGGGGAAATAATTGCTGAAAACTTCCTTAGTCTAGGGAAGGAAAGATACACAAAAGTCATGCAAGCACTGAGAGCCCCTAACAAAAAGAACCCCAGGAAACAACACCAAGACATATAATAATTAAGATAACAAAGATTAAGGATAAGGAGAGAATACTGAAATTAGAAGAACGATTACTTTGAAGAGAAGCCTCATCAGGTTATCAGCAAAAATTTCAGCAAAAACTTTACAGGCCAGAAGGGAGTGGCATGAAATATTTAATGTATTGAAGCAAAAGGACCTTCAGCCAAGAATCCTTTACCCAGCAAGATTATCATTCGTATTTGAAGAAGAGATTAAGCATTTCACACAGATAAATAAGGCTAAAGGAATTCATAACCACTAAACTGGCATAACAGGATATATTAAATGAACTTCTGTAAATAGAAATGTTCTTAAGCATAATAGTTTTCACCAGTGAAATGAAACCACAGTAAAGGCAGTAGACCAATTCATTATCAAGCAAGTACAAAATTAAAACAAAACAAAAGTTGAAAAACCAACTATACACACAATCAGTCTGGGGATATGCAGAAAAAAATGCAGATCATGACATTTACTATGTAAAGGGTGGAGGAGAGAGAAGAAGAAAAAATAAATGGTTTTAGATTGTGTTTGAAATAGAGTAATCATCAATGTAATACAGACTATAATATAATTAGGAAGTAATACTTGAACCTTATGGTAACCACAAACCTAAAGCCTAAGTAATAAATACACAAAAAATTTAAAGAGAAATCCAGTCACACCACCAAAGAAAACCATCAAATAAAAGAGAAAAGTATAAGACAGGAAGAAAGGAACAGAGAGGAACCATAAAAAGGAGCCCCAAACAATAACACAGCAAAATTAAATACCTATCAGTAATTGCCTTAAACATAAATGAGCTGAATGCACAACTCCAAAGATATAGATTGGCAGAATGGATAAAGAAAAAAAGCATCCATCCATATACTGCCTAAAAGACTTATTTCAGATCCAAAGACACAGAGAGACTAAAAGTGAAGGGATTTATGAAAGTAATGGGAGAAAAAAGCAGGTGTAGCAGTAATTATATCAGACAAAAAAGAATTCAAACAAAGAAAGTAACAAGAGACAAAGAAGGACATAACATAATCACAAAGGGATCAATCTAACAAGACAATATAGCCATTACACATATCTATGTACCCAACATATGAGCAACTTAAGATGTAAAACAAATATGAACAGAATGAACAGGGGAAATAGACTGCATCTCATTCATTTTTAAAGACATGAACCCATCACTCAAATCAATAGACAGATCAACCAGACAGAAAATAAATAAGGAAACACAGGCACTGAACAACACATTAAATCAGATTGACTTAACGAATAGTAACAGAAAACTCCACTCAAAAGCAGCAGGATACACATTATTCTCAAGTGTACATGGGATGTTCTCTTGACTAGATCACATACTAGGCCACAAGAAGAGCCTCAACAAATTCAAAAAGATTGAAATTGTGTCAGGCAACTTCTCAGACCACAGTGGTATGAAATCAGAAATAAATCACACTAAGAAAAAAGCCAACAAACACGTGGAGGCCAAAGAACATGCTTCTACCTAGTCAATGGATCAGTGAGCAAATTAAAACAGGAATCAAATTCTACATGGAGACAAAGGAAAATAAAAGTACAGAAATTCAAAATTTGTGGGATGCCACAAAGGTGTTTCTAAGAGGGAAGTACAAGCAATACAGGCCCACCTCAAGAAGCAAGAACAATCCCAAATAAACAGTCTAACCTCACAATTAAAGAAACTAAGAAAAGAATAAATGAAACCCAAAGTTAATAGACAGAGGGACAGAATAAAGATCCAAGTAGAAATAGGTAATAAAGGGAAGAATAAAGCAATAGAAAAGACTAATGAAACTAAGATCTAGTTCTTTGAGAAAATAAATTAAATAGATAAATCCCTAGCAAGAATTATCAAGAAAAAAAGAGAGTGTACACAGATAATAAAATCAGAAACAAAAAAGGAATAGTCAGAATGGATACCACAGTTATACAGCATATTATTAGAGAATTTTGTGAGAAATTATATGCAATGGATTGGGCAACCTTATAAGAAATGGACAAGAAAACCTTCCAAGATTGATGGGGGAAGAAACAGAAAATCTGAACAGACCAATTACTATCAATCTTACATTATTTTAAAAGGTAAAAGGAGGGTGTACTTGCAGACTCATTCTATAAGGACAGAAACACTCTAATGCCAAAACCAAAGGCATTACAAAAGTTGACAGTTTTCGAACAATATCCTTGAGGAACATAGATTCAAAAATACTCAACAAAATATTAGCAAACTGAATTTAAAAATATATCAAAAAGTTCATCCATCATGATTAAGTGGGGTTTATTCCACAGATGCAAGAATGGCACAATATTGAAAAATCCATCAATATCACAAACCCCATCAACAAAAAGGACAAAAATCACACAATCATCTCAATAGATGCTGAAAAAAGCATTTGATAAAATTCGACATCCATTCATGATAAAAACTCTCAACAAATGTGTATACAGGGTAAGGACCTCAACATAATAAAGGCTGTATATAAAAAATACACAGCCAACATATACTTAACAGCAAAAAGCTAACAGATTTTCTTCTAAGATTGGGAACAAGACGAGGATGCCCACTCTCCCCACTTTTATTGAACATAGTACTGGATATCCTATACATGGCAATTAGACAACACAAAGAAATAAATGCATCCAGGAGTAAATTAAAATGTCACTGTTTGCAGATGACATCATATTGTACATAAAAACCCCTAAAGAATCCACTCCAAAAATACAAGTATAAATATCTCAATTCAACAATGTTGCAGGATACAAAATTAATCAACGAAATATGTTACATCCCTATACTCTAATGATGAAGTAGCAGAAAATGAAATCAGGAAAACAATCCATTTATAACTGCATCAAAAAGAATAAAATACCTAGAAGAAAACCAAAGCAAGTAGGTGAAATACCTATGCCCTGAAAACTACAAGACACTCATCAAAGAAATTAAAGAAGGCACCAATAAATGGAAATACATCCCACTGCTCATCATAGAAAGAATTATCTGGATTTCTCTTTAAATTTTTTGTGTATGTATTACTTAGGCTTTAGGTTTGTGGTTATCACAAGGTTCAAGGATTACTTCCTAAATATATTATACTCTGTATTACATTGGTGATTACTCTATTTCAAAATGACATCCTGCCTAAAGCATTCTACAGATTCAGTACAGTCCTATCAAAATACCAACAGCATTCTTCAACAAACTAGAACGAATAGTTCTAAAATTTGTATGAACCACAAAGGACCCCGAATAGCCAAAATAATACTGAGAAGGAAGAACAAAGCTGGGGAGATGACGCTCGTCAACTTCAAGCTCTACTACAGAGCCACACTAATCAAAACAATTTGGTACTGGCACAAGAACAAACCCATAGATAGATGGAAGAGAACAGACAGCCCAGATATAAATCCACACATATACGGCCAATTAATATATAATAAAGGAGCCACAGATATACAATGGCGAAATGACAGTCTTTTTAACAACTGATGTTGGCAAAACTGGACAGCTATGTGTACAAAAATGTAACAGGATTACTATCAGACTCCATACACAGAAGTAAGATCAAAATGGATCAAAGACCTGAATGTAAGTCATGAAACCATAAAATTCTGAGAAAACATAGGCAAAAATCTCTTGAATATGAAAATGAGCAACTTTTTCCCAAACACATCTCCTCGGCAAGGGAAACAAAAGCAAAAATGAACAAATGGGACTACATTATACGAAAAAGCTTCTGCACAACAAAACACACAATCAGCAGAACAAAAAGGCATCCTGACATAAGGGAGATTATATTCATAAAAAACATATCCAATAAGGGGTTAACAGCTAAACTATATAAAGAGTTCACATGCCTAACCACACACAAAGCAAATAACTCAATTAAAAAATAGGCAGAGGATGTGAACAGACAATTCTCCAAAGAAGAAATTCAAATGGCCAACAGACACATGAAAAGATGGTCCACATTGCTTATTATCAGGGAAATGCAAATTAAAACCACAATGAGATATCACCTCACATCAGTTAAGATTGCCAACATCCAAACAACAAGGAACAACAAATGCTGGTGTGGATGTGGAGAAAGGGGAACCCCCTATACTGTTGGTGGGAATGTAAATTAGTTCAACCACTGTGGAATGCAATATGGAGGTTCCTTAAAAAAACTGAAAATAGAAAAACTATTTGGCCCAGGAATGCCACTCTTAGAAATTCACCGGGAATAAACAAGATCCCAGATTCAAAGAGACATAGGCAACCCTATGTTTATCGCAGGGCTATTTACAATAGCCACGGTATGGAAGCAATCTAAGTGTCCATCAGTAGATGAATGGATAAAAGAAGTGTGGTACATATACACAATGCCATATTATTCAGCCATAAGAAGAAAACAAATACTACCACTTGCAACAACATGGATGGAGCTAGAGGTTAAAACGCACACTGAAATATGCTGGCAGAGAAAGACAGGTACCTAATGATTTCATTCATGTGTAGAGTATAACAGCAAAGCAAACTGGTGAAACAAAACAGCGGCAGACTAAGAGACTCCAGAAAGGGACTAACAGTTACCAAAGGGTGTTGAGGCGGGTGGGTAGGAAGAAAGAGAGAAGAGGATTAAGGGGCATTAAACTTAGCAGAGAAAATATAGCTCAGTCACAGGGAAGGCATTACAGCATGGAGAAGGAAAGTAATGACTCTGTAGTGTCTTACAATGCTGATGGACAGTGATTGCAATGGGGTGTGTGTGGGGGATTTGATAATATGGGTGAATGTTGAAACCACAATGTTGCTCATGTGAAACCTTCAAAAGATTGTATATTAGTGATACACTAATAAAAAAAATCACTGGGCAGTGGTTAGAGCCTAGGCTGGGGAGACAGGGCCATAGACCTTGTACTGAATTCAAACATAACTAATGTTATTGAAGAAGAGAATGCAGAGTTTAGAACTTGGACTTCTCTGGAAAGTCAGGTTTTTTCTAATAAATAGATGTAAATCACAAATCTAGAGAATGGATGAACAAACCATGGTACATCCTATCATGGAATAAGTAAGTAAGCGATGAAAAGCAACTAAGCATTGATATATGCAACTTGGGTGAATCTCTACAGAAACAACTGAGTGGAAGCAAGCCTATCCTAAAGGTTACATACTGTATGGTTCCTTTATAAACATTCCTGAAATGATAAAATTATACAAATGGGGAACCATTTTTCAAAAGTTAAAACCATGGAAGAAGCTTGAGAGGGAAGCGTGACTAAAAGAGTTTGTGGTACTGGAATGGTTTTATGTCTTCGCTATAGGAATGCCAACATCTTAGTTGTGATATTGTGTTACAATTTCATACGAGATTACCATCATGGAAAACTGGGTAAAGAAAAGACAGGATCTCTATACATGATTTCTTATATACATATGTGTGAATTTATATTACATCAAAATTTAGAAATTAGTATTTGAAATTCCTCATAGCCCCAAGAATCATAGAGATTAGCTATGGGTTGTTTGCTGTGAACAGTCAGATAAATTGATGAGAAAACTTCGTCAGATAGAAGGCTAGAAATTCATGGAAGACATGAAGTACTTGGAAATATACTGGTTGTGAAATATAAGAGCAGGAGGTTTGCCGTTTAATTACCTACTTCAAATAAAAAATTTATTCTACTTACACTTTTGTATTAGACAGGATTCTGTTGTTAATAAAGAATACAATATAACAATGGTTTTAAAAAAGGCTGTAGGGTAAGCATCCATGCCTGGTACTGCATATCAGTAATGCCAGCAGGCACTGCCTATTTTCCAGTAAGCTGTGCCTATTGGCATATAGTCCTTCCTCCAATGCTCCCACCTCGTGGTTCCGAGTTAGCTGCTGCATTTCCCAGTATTAGTGTACATTATAAGCAAGGGGCGAAGGGGTCACAAGAAGGCTTAGTGCCTAGATCAGAAAAACAAAGGCTTTGCCAGACACCTCCATGTAAGTGCTTATGTTGTATTAGCCAGAACTGTCACGCAGACTGCTATCTACCTGCATGTATTCGTTTTTCTAGGACTATAACAACTAAATACCACAGACTGGGTGGTTTAAAGAACAGAAATGTATTTTCTCAAAGTTTTGGGTGCTGGAAGTACAAGGCCAAGGCGCTGGCAGAGCTGGTTTTTCTTTAGGCTTCTCGCCTTGGCTTGCAGACAGGTGCCCTCCTGCTCTGTGGGCACATGTCCTTTTCTCTCTGCACTTGCATCCTGGGTGTCTCTTCCTCTTCTTATAAGGAAACAAGTCCTATTTGATTCAGGCCTCACCTATTTTACCATAATGACCTGTTGAGAGGCTCTATCCTCAAATACAGTCCTATTCCAAAGGTTTAGGTCTTCCACATGAGAATTTGGAGGGAACACAATTTAGACTATAACATTCCACCCTCTACACTCCCCCAAACTCATGACCATTTCACATGCAAAATACATTGTCCACCATCCCAGTGATCCACAATTCTTAACCCATTCCAGCATCAATCTGACTTCCAAAGCCTCACCTAAATATCTTCTGAATCACAAATAGGTGAGGTTCAATGTATGATTCATCCTGAGGCAAAATTCCTCTGCAGATGACAACTTCTTAAACCAGACAATTCAAACACTTCCAAACGCAATAGTGGTGAACAATGGGACAGGCAGAGGGTAGTCATCCCCAGTCCAAAAGGGAGAAGAAAAGAAAGGTGATGCGTCCCAAGCATGTGTACCACATGGCAGGGAAAATTTCACCGCACTTTAATGTTTGCGTATAATCCTCCTTGGCTCAATACTCTGTCTTCTGAGCCTGCTGGGCCTCTACCTTGGGCAGCAGCACGGCCTTATAGCCCTGGACCTCAGCCTTGTCCTTGAGGCAATGGTTGGCAGCAGCCTGGTTTTTGAATCAAAGCAGACAGCCTTGTCCCATGGACCTATGGTGCAGTGACAGACACGCCAATCTCTAAATCACCCACAGGATCATTCTTCTGTTTTCTTGAAGGATAGCATCCACAGCTGAATAGCTCTATTGTCCCATTGTATACAATCCCAGAAGTCCAACAGTCTTCCTTCATTTACATCCCATGGTTGTATATTTAGTCAAAGATGGAAATGCTTCTGCTGATATAGCCTTGTAGTTGCTCCTGGCTTCTGCTGAGATGGCTGCTTACATCTGTGGGCAATCTCTGTGGAGTGCTTTTATAGCCACATCCTTGACACCTTCTCCAGAACACATTTACCATTTCTTTCACATGAATGGGTTGAGGTTTTCCAAATCTTCAAGTTCCGGTCCTTCTTGCTTAACAATTCCTTCAATTCATCTCTCTCTTCTAGCATTTCAGTATAAGTAGTAAGGAGAAAGTAGGCTGCACCTTGGACACTTTACCTGGAAACCCATCCACCTAAATATCTATGTGCATCACTCTTCTACTTTCCACAAAACACTAGAACACAATCCAGACAGGTTCTTTGTCACTTTATAACAGGGATCCCCTTGTGGTAGCATTCAGTAACATTTTCCTAATTTCTGTCTGAGATCTCACACAAAAACCATTACTATTCATATTCCTACTAACAATCTCTTCAAGCCAATCTAGGTTTATTTTAGCATGCTTTCAAAACTCTTCCAGCCCCTAGACATTACTCATTCTAAAGCCACTTGCACATTTTTAGGTTTTTGTTACATTGATAACGTACTTCTTGGTACCAAAATCTGTACTAGTTTGATAGGGGTGCCATAACAAAGTAGGACAAATGGCGTAGCTTGAATAACAGTAATTCATTTTCTCACAGTGCTGAGGCTGAAAGTACACTTCACCTTTGAGCAATATGGGTTTGAACTTGGAGGGTCCATTTATAAGTCTGTTTTTAAAAGTAAACACATCAGAACATGCTTGGAGCTCTGCAACAATTGGAAAGAAATTTCTTCTGTCTAGCTTATTTATTGTACGAATACAGTACATAACACATGGAAGTACAGAATATGTTGATCAGCTGTTTATGGTATTGTTAAGGCTTTCAGGCAACAGTAAGCTATTTGTACTTAAGTTTTCAGAGAGTCAAAAGTTACACTCAAATTTTTGACTCTGAGGCAGGTCAGTGCTCCTAACCCCCTTGTTTGTCAGAAGTCAACAGTATAATAAGGTGTTGGCAGGGTTAATTCCTCCTGGGGCGTCTCTGACTTGCCTACAATGGCTACAATGCAATTATCAACATGTGGCCTTATCTCTGTGCACACACATCTCTGTGTCCCTTTTTCTTCTTCTAAGGACACAAGTCATGCTGGATTAAGACCCACATTTATGACCCCACTTAATCTTTATTGCATCTTTAAGGCTTTACCTCCAAAAATATTCACATCCTAACGTAATAGGGCTTAGGGCTCCAACTAATAAGTTTTGCAGGGGGAGGAGAGACACCAACACGTCCCCCTCTGCAAGGACACAGGAAGTCATTTCTAGAACTGAGAGCCTCAAGAGCTGAGGTAAGCAAGACAAAAAAGGACACTGGGTCACCTAAAGTTGCTCATGCTTGCTTTTCTTATACAACCACCAACTCATTCAAAGACATTAAGCTGTATTTATTTACCTTCACCATTTCAGTTAACTCCTACTGGACGGGGAGACAAGGGATACAGTGACAAAAAAGGAGGTGTTAGAATCTAGCAGACATAGATAGGAGTCACAGATCCAGCACATACCAGCTATATTCAGCAGCATGGTCACATTTTCTCCTAAATAGTTTTGCTTCTTTTTAAGGACATGCAAAGGACTTTAGCTGTGCCTCAAAAGTCTGTCAATCCTGAATTTCTCAGTGGCCCTTAACTCAGGTAAGCCCATATACTGCACATGTGCAAGATAACGTTACACTGGCAGGTTCCTTCACCTCTCTGACCTTGATTACTTTCTTTGTAACATGGGAAAATGTGCTCATTGGCAGGTCAGTGGTGAGAATTGCATGAGACCACCCATGTAGAGTGCCCACAGACAACTCAAGCACTCAACATAGGTGTCCCTTTCCCCTCTTCTCAATTCCAACCTACATTCTGCTTGGAGATGCCTTAATTCTCATGCAGCAAGACAGGCCTCAGGAAATATGTCTAAATAGTTTATAAGCCCCTCAAATTGAAACCTTGTATTCATATACTTTGTATCGTCCATGATAGTACCTATTATGTACGAGATGCATCATGACTGCCTGAAGAAATAATTCTTTGCTGCTTTATGCAATTATTTCTAACATAAAGTGTTGATACAAAGTAAGTGTCCTTGCCAAAATTGACAGAATTTCAGTGTAAAAAATAAAAGCAATTGAAAAAGTTATGCTATATTTAAAAAGAAAATAATGTGTATTAGACTTTTGGTTGCAGAATAAATAAGATGCTTCTTCAGATAAAGCCAAGATGTTAAAAAAATGTACAGAAATGAAATTTAAGAAAAATATGTAAAAACATGAAATAATGTACAGCAATCATGTTGTTTTCAACCTAACGACTTCAGTGTGTTTGTAAATTATTATTCTGTTTTGCATTGCATTATTTCAACTTAGGATGATTAAGGATATTTTAGAAAATGCCCTTTAATGATAGAAAGTAGAGCAAAATGGCCGATTGGGAAGCTATAAGCTCTTGTTCCCCTGTGGAAAGCATCAGTGGAAATGGCTGAACTAACTGCAGAAAATTCTGAAAACCATGAAAACAATCAAGTTACAGTAGCTTAGTGAATACCCAAAAAGCAAAAGTCACCTTCCTAACAGGAGGGAAGATTTGTGGTGTTTTCATTGGCCTTGTCCTACACCCCCAGGGAGTATTAGTTTCGGGCTGGAGGAGGAGGCACTGCACTCACCCTTTGCCTTACCTGACCCAGAGTAAAGAGCAAATATTACTGTGTATGTGCGAGAGCTACCTGAGGGACTGGCATTAGTACAACCTAACTCAGACCTCAGGTGGGAACACAGAGGGCACTGCTCAGGAAAGCTGCAAGGAGATAACAGACCTGCTGCCACCTAGCGCAAGAGATTATGGGTACGTAGACTCAACAGACGAATCTCAGACCCTGACAGTAGGTGGGGCGAGATCCTGTAGGAAATTAAGACCTTCAAAACAGCTGTGTATACAGAGGAACTGAGAAAACAACAGAAGGCCAAGGCAAGACACAGGCTTAGAAAAGACTTGCGAAGGACAAAATTCCACCTGTACCTGATCTCTAGGCTCAATGCAAATCTAGCTTATTGGAGAAGGACTACACCAATATGGAGACAACCTGCAAAGACTGGTAGAGGGGGCTGTATTTCCAACTGCCCCATTTCTAACAAAAAAATTCAGAAGGCATATAAAAAAAGAGAAAAACAGAACATTAAAGAGAGTAATGTAGACAGAAACCAGATATTGGACATACTAGATAAACAAGCAAGACCATCTTAAGTATGATAAAAGAATTAAAAGAGAACATGTGCAAAGATCTAAAGGAAATTAATAAGTTTGTGTGTGAACAAAGCAAGAAAATCAAAAAAGAGGTAGAAATCATAAAAAAGGAGCCAAACAGAAATTCTGGAAATTACCAAGTTGAAAGTTACTGATTGTATCAACAACATATTTGAACAGTCAGAAAAAATAAACAGGAAACTTGAAGAAAGTACAATACAAATAACTGAGTCTGAGAAATGGAAGTGTTAAAAAGGAAGAAACGTCAACAGAAACCTAAGAAATTTTGGCAAATGGCTGGCTATGCTATGCATTATGGGAATCCCATAAGAAGAGAGAGTGAAGGAGGAGAGAAACTGAAGAAATAATGGATGAAACTTCCTAACGTTGATGAAAGACAAGAATATCTAATGCCGAAAGTTCAACAAATACAAAGGAAACCAGACATCATAATGTGTAAAATGAAAGACAAAAGAGCAAGAAAAGAATCCTGAAAACAGCAAGGGAGAAGCTATTCATCATGCACAAGTGTTCCTCAATCATATCATCAGCTTATTTCTCAGTAAAAGACAAACTGTCAATAAAGAATTATATGTCCGGCAAACTGGCCTTTGAAGGTAAAAGAAAAATAAAACATATCAGGTAAAAAGAAGTTGTGGACGTTCATTACAATGACATCTGCCATAGAAGAAATGACAAAGGAAGTCCTTGAGGTTGAAATAAAGCATACTACATATAACTCAAAGGCATGTAAAGATCCAGAAAGATATCTTAAAGGTAAATAGATACATGGGAAAATATATAAACCAGCATTATTATAACTGTAGTTTTCAATTCTACTTTGTATTTTTTATAGGAATTCAAAGATACAAGGACATAAAATAAGTATATGTAGTGAGTATACAATGTAAAAAGAGGTAACTTTTGACATTAGTAATATAAAATGAGAAGAATAGAGCTACAAAGGAGTAGAAATTTTGTATGGAATTGAAGTTAAGTTGGTATCAATTCAAATTAGATGTTATAACTTTAGGATGTCTGCAATCCCCTTGTGAGAACAAAAAAATACCTATAGAATATACTCAAAAGGAAATAAGCTAATGAAAACATGTCACCACAAAAAATCAACAACAAAAGAACCAGTCCCTAATGAAGGAACTAAGAGACAAAAGAGCTTAAAGACATACAGAAATAGAAATAAGGGAAAAGTAAGTTTTTCCTTATCAGTAATATTTTAAGTATATTGGGTAAATATTCAAAAGGCTGAGATTGGCAGAATGGATGAGAAAATATGTTAAATTATTCTCCATCTACAAGACACTCACTTGAAATCTGAAAACACAAGTACATTGGAAGTTAAAGTGTGGAAAAGGACATTACATGCGAATATGAACCAAAGAGATCTAGGGTTGCTATATGCTACGGCACACTAGGGTCTGTGCACCTCAAAAGTCATATGCTGAAATCTGAGTGCCCTCTGTAATGATATTAGGAGACAGAGCGGGTCTTTGGGAAGGTGCTTAGTTGCTGATGGTAGAGCCCATATGAATGAGAGTAATGATTTGTAGACATTATTGAGCTCCCTAGACTTTCCACTATGTGAGGACACAGCAAGGGGTTAAGGTATGAAACTCAAAAGGAAGTCTTCTCAAGAACCCAAACACTTTGATCTTCACTTCCAGCCTCCCAAACTGTGAGAAAGAAATCTTTGTTGTTAATAAATCATTCAGGCTATGGTGTTTTGTTATAGCAGACTAATTGGAATTAAGACTTTACTTCTATCTGATCAATAGACTTTAGTCAAAACTATTACAAGTGACAATGAGGACATTATATATTAATAAAAGGGCCTATTCAGAATATATAACAATTACAAAAATATATGTAACAATCTCTAGAGGTCCAAAATACATGAAGCAAATGCTGACAAAATTCAATGCAACAGAATTAGAAAGCTATTAGATAGGAAGCTATTAATTAAGTAGAAATTTGAAGATTTCATTTTTTGTATAAAATATAAAAAAACAAATATTTACCTGGTTTATTAATGAAGAGAGGGAAGACTCCCCTTACTAAAATTAGAAATTAGACTGCAGATAATACTACTGCTTGTAGAGAAGTAAAAGTATAACATTACTATTAACTATGGAATGCACACAAAAGAGATGAGACAAAATGGATACATTCTTAGAAAGACACTTTCACCAGGAATGAATCAAGAACAAATAGAAAATCTTAATAACTCTATACCTATATATAATAAGGAGATTCAATCAGTTATCAAAATCCTGCAAACAAACAAAATCCCAGGACAAGATAGTGTCACTAGTGAATATATCCAACATTTAAAGAAGATTAAAACTATTCCTTCTCAAAATTGTCCAAAAAAAAAACCCCAAAGAGATAGAACACTTCCAGCTCATTCTCAGAGCCAACATGACACTGATTCCATAGCTAAAGATACAACATAAAAAAGAAAACTACAGACCAATATCTCTTATGATTACTGACAGCAAAATCCTCAACCAAAAAAAATGAAAACTAAATTCTGCAGAATATTAAAAGGATGATACACCATCATTATGTGAGATTTATTCCTGGAACTCAAGGCTAGTTCAACATACAAAAGTCAATTCATGTAATACATCACATTAATAGAATTATGTGGGGAAAGAATGTACTAAAGGATTTTGGCAAAATTTAACACCATTTTATGATACAATGCAACCAACAAACTAGGAATAAAAAGACTTTTCCACAACATGATAAAGACTGTGTATACTAAACCAGCACTTCCATCATTCTCAAAGGTCAGGACTAAAGCATATCCCTTGAGATCAGGAACAAGACAAAAAAGCTCACTTTCACTCCTTCAATTTAATACAGCAACAGAAAAACGGGAAAGGAGGCATTCAAGTTGGGAAAGAAGTAAAATATTCTCTACCTGGAAATAATATGATACTATACAAAGAAACACCTAAAGATTACACAAACATTAGAGCAAAAAAAACAATTTCAGTAAGGTAGAAGGATAGGAAATCAACATGTTAAAAATTGGGTGTATTTATATATGTTAACAGTGAACATATATACATGAAATGGAGAAGACAATTCCATATACACTAGCATCAAAAACAAAATATTAAGGAATACAGTTAAACTAGAAAAACCTACAGAACATTCCTAAAAGCAATTAAGGAGGGCATAAATAAGTGGGAGCACGTACTATGTTCATGAATTAGAAGCCTTAATATTGAGGTCAATAGTATCCAAAGTGATCTACTGGTTCAGTGACATGCCTATCAAAATGCCAATGAGTTTCCTTGCAGAAACAGAGGACCAAATAAATAATAACAAGTTTGTTCTTCTTTCCTTAAAAAATAAGTTAGATATTGGCATAAGGACAATCATAGACATCAATGGAACAGAATAGAGAATCTAGAAATAAACTCTTGCATATTTGGTCAAATGATTTTTGACAAGGGTACCAAGACCATTTAATGGGGAAAGGACATTTTTTCAACAAGTGGCTCTGGAAACGCTGGATATTCACCTGCAAAAGAGGGACTTGGATACTGACCTCACATAACAAGAAAATATAGTTCAAAATGTATTAAAGACCTAAAGCGAAGAGCTAAAAAATACAATTACCAGAAGATAACATAAGGAAAAATCTTCTGGATGTAGGATGGGCAATGATTTCATGAATGTGACACCAAAAGCACAGGAAACAAAACAAAGCACAAATATTCTGGACTTCACCAAGATTTAAAACATTTATGTATCAAAGAACATGAAGAGAGTGAAATAAATTGCAAAATGTGAAAGAACAATTGCAAATCATATAAAATGCAGGTTTTAATATCTAGAACATACAAAATAGAGAATAATGCTTAGAAAGTGTTGTATGGCATGAAGAGACACCAGGAAATTTATTTTTAAATAATCAATTACTTTGCAGAACGGTATTGTACATGGACAACTCTCAAAAATCAGTCAACCGATAAAAATACCCTCAGAACTTCAGTTTTGAGAAGCATCTCACAGATTCATTAACATCTTCCTGTGTTGACAGATAGTAACTGCACTAGTTGAGATGAGGATTTAATAATATGGGTAACTGTTGAACCACTGCGTTGTATACTTGAAACCAATACAAGATTCAGTATCAACTATTACTTCAATAAATAAATGAATAAAATTATTAAGAAAAAAGCCACTCCCAAACTTCTTGTCTTAATGAAAAACACATATAAAATAACTACTCTGACCATCCCATAGCCCTAGAGGGGTTTTATGTGAAGACTTAAACAATGCCTATACTTGACAAATGATGACTAGGTCTTCCTCCAATTATGAGGGGCCTAGATTATATTTTCTTAATTGGGAACTAAGAGTATTTATTAGTTTATTTCAAAAAATACCATAACTGCCATCAAGCCCTCAGCCTTACCTGATTTGGACCCATGTACTTTGACTAGATTTTGAACACAAACAAATCAGGTTTATAAACATGTAGTCCTATTTGCATTTAAAAGTCTGTATATATTTTGAGAGTCATCCAACATGAAACTATTGCCCTCCAAATGTGTTGACTTGTTTTAAAAATTTTAAAGTGATACATACTTCTGGTCACAAAATACAACAGTTAGGACATTCACCACTAAGTCCAATATGAAGAATATATTTTTGTATATGAACATGTGTTAAGTACATATTCTTCATGGATTGTGAAATGTTATTGCTTTTTCATTGTCTTTTGGGTGTGTGTGTGTGTTGTGTGTGTGTGTGTTTGTGTCACCAGTCCTAGAGATAAAAATTACCATTTCAAATTAAAATATTCAGATAGGTGGTAACAATTCACCAACCACCCAGGGAAATCAAAATACCAGAAATTGGTAGGAAGTGATACTATCTGATTTTACCTACCACTGTAGATCTTCCAATCTCTGGTGCTAAGACTGCAGAGAGATCCCTGGGGGTCCATGTGTTTCCTTAATCCTTCTCAGGATTTCCAGACACACAAATTCCCTCCAGATTTAAGGTACGAATCCCCTGCAATAACAAATGGTAAAGTCCCTGTAAAATTTAAGCATTATTATAAAAAGCTTAAGTTGTATCTTTGGAAACATAATGCTTTTTTATGGGACTCTATTTAAACATAATCAGTTTTCTTTCTTTAGTGAACAATTTTCAGGCCACCCATGATAATATTATAGATGGACATACAAGGTACTACAGAAATCAGCATAATCATAGTCTTTTAGTTCTTTAAGAAGAAATACATATAAATGTGGGGTAGTTTAGAAAAATAATAGTTTTTACAGCAAGTGTTAACTCAGGTAATGTTTAGCTGAGGAGCTTACAGCTCAGTTTTATTTTTCTCATGTTTTCCATAATAAGCAAGACATATATTTAAATATGAGGCATTAAATATTACAAATGTTTAAGTAAGCATAAGAGTGATTGTGGAGGAGGGTAGAATAGGTGAATTCACATTTTAAAGCAAGCAAGGATTAGAAGAACAGTAGTAGTACAGAGGGAAATGGGATGTCGGGTGGGGAGTTGCAGAGGAAGCACAAGCAAAGCAACACAGAATTCGTTGAAAGCTGTTAGGGAAAGGGGTGGAGCTGGGGCCACTGATTGAACAGCTGAATGATAGTCCAAGGGCTGTAAAAGCTACCCAGAGCCAGGGAGGGAGAGTATTCTGAAGCCCAGTATAGGCACAAAGGCAAAGGCTGTGGGCGACAGTGCTGTAGTCCCTAGGAAGACCGAAACGCCATTGCAGGAGAGACCAGGCCCAGGATGCTGAGCTTTTACGTCACCTGCTGGGAGTCTGGTTGCTGCTGAGCCTACTCTCTAGGGAAAGCATGGCCCCAGTGGGTGGCAAAGAAAGGAAAATGTTATGTGATGTTGTATTCCTAGAGACCACCACGGCTACGTGTGACAAAAGGTGGACAAGGATCCCCAAAATCCACCACGTGCCACTACTGGGATCTGCAGCCCCTGCACGTGACCCTTGTCGCCCCTGTGGGTCTGCACCTCCCACTGGTTTCTATCAGCCTGCCAACCAATCCGAATGGCAACTGGCACAGGCCTGGATCAAGACCTCATTGGCTGCCTGTGCTCAGGCCCCTGTGATCCACACAGAAGTCATCTATCAAAATAGTATCAGGGGGATTACAGAAGATATGAACAGAGGAAGCAGAACCTTGATGATATTGTACTACTTCAAACGTCCAACTTCAGGTGAGCTGTTTGGATGTGAGCACACTTGCGGAATCTGTTGCATGTTTAATTATATTGAGGCAAGGGTTCCCTTTCAGCCTATACGAATTTTATAATGTTCCTGATTCTCCTTGATATAAATATTTTCCCACACATGCTACCTTTTTAACTTAACAGAAATTGTGTCATCCTCCATCAGCAAACATGCAGAAATCTTAAATATGTCACAAAACATTCCCAATTTACATTAGTGGCTGAGGACAACACTGTCTCAGGGGCAGCCATCTGTATGAGAGCTACTTCTTTCCTAACAAAAAGAAAGGGAAGGATTCAAGATGGCGGTGTGAAGGGTGAGACAGAGAACTCCTCCCAAAACTACAGATAGTGTGAAAATATAGTTAATAGAACTAACCCTAAAACAGCAATAGAAAAGAAGGCTCCACCAGAATGCATACAAACCTCATCAACAGAGCAGACCTCACCAAACACGGTAACATACGGAAGCTTTGATCCGGCAGGACCCGAGCCCTTCCCCCACCCCAGCTCATCGGCAGGAGGAAGAGAAATGGAGGAGCGGAGGGGGTGGAAGCCTGGTCTGCTCAACACCCAACCCTGGAGATCGCTTTGCAAGCAGATATCTACATTCTGTGGTGCTCTGGAGGATGGGGAGCTGGGACTGGTAGAATGCTTGAGAGACAGAGTCTGGCCATTTATGGATGACCGATCCACACCCGGACGCTCCGAGACAAGGGCTAGGCAGGTGGTCTGAGAGGCTTCCTAGCAGCGAGAGGGCTGCAGAAGGAGTGGGTTTTGCATGGAGCTTGCTGCACGGGAAAAGGGATAGGTGGACAAGGTTGCCTGGGCGTGCTCTGCACAGCAGATTGGGAACTCTGGGGAGGTTCTGGCACTCTATCCCCCTGGATGACTACTCAGCTCTGAGGCCCCCTACTGTGATATGCAGCCTGCTGAGCCTTTCTCCTGGCCTGACACACTGGCGTGCAAACTGGCAGTCACTCACTGCTCTGGTGTCAGGCGAGCGAGAGAGAGGCCTCACCTACAAGAGCTAGAGATGCCAAGCACCGAGGCTTACGCCTCGGTGCTTGGCCCACTGACAGTGATACTGGATACCGGCACTGCAGACGGGAATCAGGTAACAGATCTTTCCTCCCCCCAGGCACCAGCTCCACTCCCCTACGACCCCCAATCTCACTCTAGGGGCTGAGCAGCTCCAGAAACTGGAGCTTTGGGGCAATAGGGGGCACCACACAGAAATATGAAATGTCAAAGGAGCGTGCAGACCAAAATCTCACAGACCCCAGAAAAAAGGCCAAATGAAACTGAACTCAACAATCTTCCTGAAAGAGCGTTCAAAATAAAAATCATAAACATGCTAATGGAGGTACAGAAAATTTTCAAGAATGCAGGAATGCAACAACATGGATGGAGCAAGAGGGTATTATGCTCAGTGAAATAAGCCAAGCCGAAAAAGACAAGTATCAAATGATTTCACTCATATGTGGAGTATAAGAACAAAGAAAAAATACTGAAGGAACAAAACAGCAGCAGACTCACAGAACCCAAGAACGGACTAATAGTTACCAAAGGGAAAGGGACTGGGGAAAATGGGTGGGAAGGGAGGGATAAGAGGGAAAAAGGGGCATTACGATTAGCAGATGTAATGTTGGGGGGGCACGGGGAGGGCAGTACAACTCAGAGAAGACAAGTAGTGATTCTATAGCATCTCACTACGCTGATGGACAGTGACTGTAATGGGGTTGGTGGGGGGGACCTGACGAAGGGGTAGTTTAATAATCATAATATTGCACATGTAATTGTAAATTAATGATAATAAAATAAATTATATTAAAAAAAAGAATGCAGGAATGAATTTAAGATGGAGATTCAATCATTAAGAAATTCCATATCTGAAATGAAACATACCATGGGGGGAGTTCAAAGCAGAGTAGATGTAGTAGAAGAGACGGTAAATGGAATAGAAATTAGAGAAGAGGAATACAAAGAAGCTGAGGCACAGAGAGAAAAAAGAATCTCTCTAAGAATGAAATCCAAACAGAACAATATTTGCCTTATAGGGGTACCAGAAGAAGAAGAGAGAGAAAAAGGGAGAGAAAGTGTCATTGAAGAGGTAATTGGTGAAAACTTCCCCAATCTGGGGAAAAAGATAGTCTGTCAAGCCATGGAGCTGCACAGATCTCCCAACACAGGGACCCAAGGAAGACAACATAAAGACATACAATAATTAAAATGGCTAAGATCAAGGTTAAAGACAGACTTCTAGAAGCAGCTAGAGAGAGAAAAAACATCACGTACAAAGGAAAATCCATCAAGCTATCATCAGACTTCTCAACAGAAACCTTGCAGGCCAGAAGGGAGTGGCATGATATATTTAATGCAATAAAGCAGAAGGGCCTTGAACCAAGAATACTCTACCTGGCAAGGTTATCATTTAAATTTGAAGGAGGGATTAAACAATTTTCAGATAAGCAAAAGCTGAGAGAATTTACCTCCCACAAACCACCTCTACAGTGCATTTTGGAGGGACTGCTGCAGATGGAAGTATTCCTAAGACTAAATACATGTCACCAAAGGGATAGACAAAGAGTATAGAATATGATTCATAACATACAAAGAATGGAGGAGCAAGAAAAAGGAGGGAAAAAAGAGAATCTTAATGTTGTGTTTGTCATAGCATACGAAGTGAGTTAAATTAGACTGTTAGATAGTAAGGGAATTACCCTTGAACCTTTGGTAACCACAAATCTAAAGCCTGCAGTGGCAATAAGTACATACCTATTGATAATCACCCTAAATGTAAATGGTCTGAATGCACCAATCAAAAGACATAGAGTCACTGCATGGCTAAAAATACAAGACCCATCTATACGCTGCCCACAAGAGACTCACTTCAAACCCAAAGACATACACAGACTGTAAGTAAAGGGATGGAAAAAGATATTTCATGCAACTAATAGGGAGAAAAAAGCAGGAGTTGCAGTACTTGTATCAGACAAAATAGACTTCAAAACAAAGAAAGTCACAAGAGACAAAGAAGGACATTACATAATGATAAAGGGGTCGGTCACACAAGAGGATATAACTGTTATAAACATCTATGGACCGAACACAGGATTATAAGAAACCCAACTTCTGCATTTTTAAATGTTATTCCCACTCCTCTGACAGCAAATGCAATGGTGTAATTTTTTCCTACATATATATATATATATATAACAATATTATACACAGCAGTAATAGTAGTATGACTCCGTTTCGGTTCCTGTACCTGGTTCCAATGTGTGTAGTAACTATGTGTGAGGGGTTTTTCCCACACACACCTACACCAGGCAATTCTTGAACACAAGCAGGGTGTCTGAGACCTCAACTCAATTTTGATGCTATCTGCCCACCAGACTCCCCCAATTAAGGGCTCTGTCCTACAAGACTGTCCTCCAACCCCAAATCCAGACACCACTTGCAAGCCTCAGTTACCTATACTTCAGACATACTGGCTACAGATTCGAGGTTCCAACAACCTACCCCATTACATTCGATTACTTTGCTAGAACGGCTCACAAAACTCAAGAACAAAGTTAGGTTTACCACTTTAATAAAGGATACCATAAAAGATACAATTTAACAGCCACATGAAGACCTACATCGGGCCCAGTTCCAAATAAAGGAGCTTCCATCCTCGTCTAGCTTGGGGCCCGGCTCAGTGCCATATGGAGGCATTCTGGCTCCCAAGCATAGAAGCTCTCTCCAACCAAGAAGCAGGATCCAACAGAGCAGAGCAGGTACAGCACGGCAGAGAGAGAGAAGCTCTTCTCAACTGTTTTTGCAAGAGCTTCACTGCATAGTCATGATCGACTAAATTCTTGGCTATTGGCTGATTCAACCTCCAGCCGCTGCCCTTGGATGGGGTGTCCAAAAGTCCCTCATTAACATGAGAAAACACCCATTTCACCTTTTAGTGCAGTGTTTTCAGGAACTGTGGATGAAGACCAATTACACCTGGGAAATACAGATTCGGTCTTTCCCATGACCGAGTATGTATTTCCCACGATGCATCGTATCACATTAACAAAGTGATATAAATCCGAATTCTGTCACTGAGTTGAGAATTCAGCATCAAACATCATTGTAATGGAATCGTCCACTAAGCTGTGCTTCACACCCAGGCTGTTTGCAACAAATCACCAAGTCGCCAGGGCCCATAGTTTCCAAGGGCTCCCACCATGATACCTGCTGGCCCAGCCCTCGTGGTCCCCTCAGGTCAGGTGCTTGTCTCCCTCGTTGGAGGTCAGCAGAACTTTGCCAAGGATGCTTGTTTCTCTGCACAGGGACCTATTTCCCCAACCCACACCACCCAGCCGTTCTTAGGTCTTTCCCTCTCCAGGGCACTGCCCTTGAACATTGCACAGCATGAATCTGTTCTTTCAAGGCTCCAAGACCTCTTTACACTATGAGGAAAATCACTACCTCTCTCTCTTACTTTCCATTGGAAAAACTGGATTAGTTTTTGGCTGACTCAGATATTTATAGGTCATGGAAGGAACAACATTAAGCAGCTCTCTATTCTGCAAAAGTCCATCAGGTAGGGAAATGTTAAGGCTCAACATACTTGGTTTGAATTTGTGGAAACATGGTATGAAAGGCTGAATGGAAAAACACTGGAAGACAAAGTGGTATCTCAATTATCTTGCTACAGACTTTGCCCTTGCATATTATCAACCTCTTCTTCTGCATGGGAATCTTAAATAATATTTTTTTATAAACAAAATAGTCTTCATATCAACCTTCTGTGGATAAAATTGCAACATTTCCAGAATCTCTCACTTGGCGTTAGTGCATCTCCACATAATACATATTTCCAAGGGGTGGAGAGAAGTCCAGTTCCATATCAATAGGAAATTACAAAGGCGGGTGAGGGGTTATCTGGACTGCAGAGTTTGGGTGGGGGTTCTTCTTCTGCAGCCAAGTCGCAAGAGACACTGGGGAAAGAAATGAACTGCTTGTAAGTAATAAACAGGTTTCTCTCACTTTATTTTTGCCGTTGACTCATTTCAGGTTCAAAGATATTTGCCCTGGAACTTTCACCCCAGATTTACACCTAGTTGTAGTTGGCATGACCTCAGAACCAGAAATCTGTGTACAACGGTGTGGCCCTTCGGCAAGCTCCCTGTAGAGATGGTAGGGAGTTAACCGGAAGCCCCCTGTGGATAGTGGGGAGGCCCCAGTGGCTGCAGCAGTAGAGGGTGTAGCTTCACTCGGGAGCCCCTTATCTGCAGAGCTTCCAACTGGGAAGCCCCTAGTGGGGAACTGGCCTAGGTTAAAGCATCTTCTAGAGGGGTGAGGCGTTCCCCAGAGCTGGGGAAATGTGGAGACACTGGAAACTGCAGAATTAGCCCTCCATGAGATAGAAGATTGCTTAGAGGCTCTGAGTGGATGCATAACAGCTGGGATTGTAGGATATCTTTTCTTCGAGATAGAGGAAATTATCATTGTGGAGAGAGAGAGGGTTATCGAGGAGAGAGAGAGGCTTATTGAGGAGAGATAGACTTCGGCAGGAGAGACACACTTCAGTATCGCTTGGAGGAACTGGGCGATGACCTGTGGGATGCCCTTAAGGAAGAGAGACAGTTATTGAGAAGATGGGTGGCGCTCCATGACGATTCCTATCAGCAGCAAGGGAGGAGGCAGCAGGAGAAGCAGCGTTTTTCGGAGGCTGTGTGGGTTGGGAGGTAAGTGTGGGGCCTGTAGCCTCAGGGATGGTAGAGGAGTTGTCAGGTGACAATGAAGTGGTGGGGCTGATGGCCGATCTCTGGCTGAGGCCACCACTGAGGCACCAGCCACTCCTGTATTCAATGCCTGCCTGGTTGTAATTATGAAAATAAAAACACAACAACCTTGGGCTCCTCGAGGGTAGGAGCTGCCTCCTCTCCAGGGTGTGGAGCACTCCATGCTCTGCACCTATACCCAGCCGAGCTGGTGGACATGAGTGTCTCGTATAGGTGCAAGCTGTCAGAATCTCTGCCTACATGTCTTTTGCGTCTCTGGGATATGGGGGTAGAAAACATTATTTCGGGTTCTGAAAAGAGTAGGCTGGCTTCCATCATGACTTACCCTTCCCTCTGGCAGCAGTTGCAAAGTGCCCATCATACCTCAGGGAATGGGGTTCTTCTAGATTGGCTGACAGCTGCCATCAGGGCAGTTTGGACTAATAAGGGAGATTTACCAAACTTACCCACTAGCTGTAAAATGTATGCAGACCTCCAATAGGTGTTATAAGAATGGGGCATGAAAAATATCATCAACAATACGGACCCCCAGGACCTTGTTGAGGAATTGTTCATGGTAGGAATGAGAAATCTGGTGCTGCACACAATATCCCCATCTCTCCTTGGGCCTAGTGACTATTCTTGCCCCCCACATACAGCAACACATAAGTGTGGGTGTTCGTACTTTACGGATCTGGGGGAGGTTGAAACAATAAGAACACGGAAGGAAGTATGGGCTGCAACTGAAAGGAGAGGTGCAAAGGGCCCCGTGAAGGTCTTAAGGACCCAGACCTGGCTTGATTTGATAAAGGGCGGGGCAGTGAAAGACAAACTTGATGGGCAGCTCAGTAGGATCTTGTTCAAACTGTTGTATGAATTAAAGCCAGAGCAGCAGTTCCAGCTGCTGAGGTCCAGGACATGGAAGCTGGAGTCAAAGCCCAATGTCTGGTGTGTGTCTCTCCAAGACTTCCTGAGGAGACAGTACTCAGGCTCTGCGTGGGACCTCATCCCCACAGTGTGATGATTGGGCATCGCAGTATGACTGACGGGGGCAAGGGCAGAGTCAAGGTCTGCACCCTTGGGGACATGGTGGGGAGCAGGGGCCACATAGAGAATAAGCAATTCATTGTTGTCTGTGAATGTGCAATGTGTCCTGGCACTGGTGGAACCAGGAGCTGAATTTTCTCTGATTTATGGCAACCCTGAGCATCTTCTTGGGACCCCTGCTGTGACACATGGACCAGATGGCTGGCTCTTCTTGTACCTTGGGGAACAGACTGGAAGCTGGCCTCGTGTATTCCTGGAGTAACAGCATAGTGGTGCCCAAATATCACAGTCATGTACCCAAAATGTCTGGGAGGTAAGAGCATCTTACAGGGAAGTTTTCCTTCATTTTATGGCCAGTACATGTACCTCCCATAGCCCTATATATTGACCCATCTGTAATTCCCACAGGGAGGGTGGGTGAAAGTCTGTTATACTGGACCAGGACAAGATCCCATTCCTGCCACTGTCCTCTCACAGGACCACTCTCTTGCTTGCACCCTACCAGATGGAGAAGATTTGCCTATGCTGGTGTCAGTAAAACATGTATCTTATTGCCCTTAATGTTATTTTTCTCTACAGTCCAAATGGCCTGGACGTGCCCTCCCCACTGCAGCTGTTGCAATGACTGCTCTGAACTCCCTACCTGTTCAGCTACTGCCTGCCTGTTGAATGGGTGAGCTATGGACCTAATCTGCATAGGACTTTGAATATAGCTGAATCCTCTGGCTTGAAGGTTGTCATGATTTTATTGTTATTGTGTGCTATTAGTCTGGATACAATGATCCAGTTTCTCACCCACTGGTCATTGCAGAAGATGGGGTATGAATAGATTGTAAGGCAAGATTTTTGGAGGGGTAAGTTGGGGAAAAATTGCAATATTTCCAGGATTGCACACCTAGCTTTAGTGCATGTCCATACAATTGGTGGTTCAAGGCATGGGGAGGAGGAGTCTATTTCCATATTAATAGGTAAGTACAAGGGCAAGTGAGGGCTTATCTGGACCAGAGAGTTTGAGTGGGGAGCTCTCCTTCTGCAGCCTGGTCCCGAGAGACACGAGGAAGCAGAAGTGCACAATGCTTATAAGAAATAAACTTTATCTCTCCCTTTGACTGATTTTGGTTTCAAAGGTATTTGCCCATGACATTCACCCCTGAGTTACACTCTGTATTTTCGGAAAATGCTATCCTTTGCACCCTTGAGGGGACTCATGTTATTCAATAGTGCCCGAATATGTACTGTTTGCTCCAGGTGAAACTGACAAGATATTTAAAAGAATTTTAATAGCTCTGTAGTCAAAAGCTGCACAGATTGGAAGCTGATATTTAGAAACTGAGAAGGAGTTTTTTTAAAGG
Source organism: Smutsia gigantea (assembly GCA_032199065.1). NCBI lineage: Eukaryota > Metazoa > Chordata > Mammalia > Pholidota > Manidae > Smutsia > Smutsia gigantea. The sequence continues at coordinate 11,723 of JAVSCE010001463.1, read as the reverse complement.
TCTTCTTCCCTAAGGTTATATTAGAACTATGTACCCAGAGGGAAAGAAGTAAACTGAGGATACTGTACTTCAATAGGAAGATAAAATCATTGAAATTACAACCCAATTTTTAATGAGTTGACAGCAAGTATCCTTATCTAAGCAATCTTTGCAAAACCAGAAGTACAACTCTAGGAACAGTTGCAAGTACACCTACAGTTTTTAGCTAGTGTAGTTTCAATTCCTAAGAATGAAGAAAAAAAATGAAAAATGTCTTTTAACATACAAATGGCTATAGAGGCAACCTTGCCTAAAATCTAGCCTACAGCCTCTGTAAGTTTACTTGTTAAGAAGAAATACAAATCTTAAGTGTCTTTGCATATATTGATAGGTGTAATGTCTCTCCTCAGGTCTGTCTATAAGTTCAAGTATGTCTGTATATGTCATAATTGGGAGATGTTTTTCTGTCTACAGACAGAATAGCTAAAATTATTCAGGTTGAAAACAAGTGTTTGTAAGGACTGATCATTCTAAATTTCAGAAATGTAATCCAAACTAACTCAAATGTTCTTCAGGTTCATATGATCAGGAAAAATTTTGGCATTAAAACTACTTTAAGATTGTTGGATTAATTAAAATAGACACATATTTAGTGTTCTCAGCATTTAAAATGAAAATTTAAATTCTACAAGGGTTATATTCTGTTACAAAATGTAACAGAGAGGATAAACTAAGGGGACACCCACGTATTGTTTCTCACTGATCTGTGACCCTCTTTAGACAAGTTCCTTAAAACCAATTTTGATATTTTTGACAGACTTATCAAACTCATTTCTAAATAAGGTCCTTTTATCTCTGGTAATTTTGAGAATTTCCAAAGGGCCCCTGGAATACAGCAGAGTATTTTCTAAAGGAGAGATATTAAACTAATTAGACATATTTATTAGTTGTTAAAATATGCACTGAGGAAGTTGATTATAATTTTCATGACTCTAATTTAAAACATTGCTCTTCTCTAATATTTGCTTTTCTAGACTTAAAAATTTTTCTCTTAAGATATCTATGATTTAGAACTATTTGGTAAAATACACCTTTTAAACAAATATGAAACATTTATATATTTCTCCCTACCTGATCCCTCCATTTTAGGATGTTTACTCCATGGTCTTCTCTGAAGCCACTGTTTTAGAGTCTACGGTTATTTACAGTGAACATGGTCTTACTAATACATGTATATGTCTAAACAGTAAGCTTTTTGTATGAAAAATTAGCCTACAAATCAGTTTCTCATGAGAGTCTTTGGAGGATGTGAGTATCGTGAGTTTTGGATATTTGAAAGATATTAACTGATTATTTGAGTGTTTATAGTACATGATTAACCCCAGATTTTCTTTGTACCACTTAAAAAATGGTCATAACATCAGAGATAGTGAATGAAGATTCTGAGACCAGGAACCTTGCCTTCAGGGCTCTCATGGAACAGATGAGGGACATGGGCCAGGGCAGGAGCTGGTGAGAGGCCTTCTGTATCTGGGGATGCCTCTTTCTCCTGTCTGGGCTGTGACTTTCCTCTCCACTGCCCTTGTTTTCCTGTGTTGGAATTGCCATCTCACACAACTCTTCCTGGCTTTGTCCAAGGAGGCTTATGCCCTCTGAATTCTGTAGGCATTTATGAAGTTTTACAAGGTGGCCTTGGAGAGGCCTTCATAAAGGACTACATATCCTTAGAAGCCTGGCTATGATCAATCATGTATGAGGATTTAAAATATGAGAGTTGTTATCTTAATCCCTATCAATTCTGTTTAGAGACATTTGATGGATATTAATTTGCTATTTAAGTGCATTTTTCTATAAATGTTGCCTAAAAATTTATGTATATGTAAGTTGAAGGAACTGGCTAAATACTAAGATGAAAGCTTTGTTAATTTACTGTTCTACCAAATTTTCATGTCATTTCACAGCTAATTTGTTACAGAAATGGTTTGCATATTCTAAAGGAGTGAACCTGTAGTATGTTCCCTTGCCAAACCATTTCTTCTTTAATATATGACACTGAGTTGTTAATTCTCTTTTGTATATACCTTTGCTTTTGTAGTCTATGTGTATATAATTCTGTATATATATTCTCTTATATATATTCATTTTCCTCTTAAAAAAAAATTTATTTTTTAGTGTCCTAGATGGTAGATTTAAGAGAAGACACCTCTTTGAAATGTACTTGAGTTTATATGGTCCACACTAGATTGAACTGATTTTGTGTCCAGTCTGATTGTTTACAATTAGTAGTTCAACAAGACACAAAGTTCTTTTAAATTCAATCGATTAGAGAAGTCCAAGTTTGTGACTCTTTACACAGCTGACCTAAGGTTTAATATCAATAAAAACATTTTGGTCCATATTATGTACCTGGTGTAAGGCACTGTTTAACTGGACTTATTCTTTCATCTTTTGCTATTAAAATAATTTGATAGAAAGTAGTGAAAGAATGTTTCGCTATTAGGTCTGGAGGAAAAGGAGTGGGTCATACATTATAATTTATAAAATAGGAATTTCAAAAATGGACTTGTCTAATCTCACTAATGCAAGACATCGCATTTCACTTAGCTATGTATTTAAAAAAATTTTTTTAACTTGAGTTGTTTGTGGCTAAAATGATAAAGATCTAATTAACAGCATTAAAAAAGCAATAACATTACTCTACCACTAATGAAAAAGGCAAACATACTTCTTTGCATAAGTGGTTTTATTAGAAGAAATTACAATATTTAAAGGAATATTTTCTTTTGCACCGAATAAAAACCCCAAACACTAATAATTTCTTGTTTTCTAAAAGTGGGGAGACAGAGGCATCAGTAATATGTCATTGAGAATACATTTGGGCATTCGATGAAATACAGACTTATTTTCATCTCAGCATATTGTGGAAAGTTCTTTTATGGTGCAACCCAGTGAGCAGCACTTGTCTGCCAGGGATATAAGGACCTGTCCCTCTCCTCGGGAATGCTTCTCTAAGCTGGAGGTTTGTAATTCTGAATTCTTGTTCTCTTCTTTTTCATTTTGTCTCCTAAGAATATTTTTCTGGAATTCGTCAAAGGTAAGATTTGAATTCCTTAATGCAGGTTTTTGTAACTCTGTCAGTGATGGCTGTTTCTCAGGCACTGTTTCGTTTGTCTTCTGTGGCAAATGAGGAAGGAATTCCAACATCGTATTTAAGGTTTCTGCATCTTCGGTGATGGAGGATGGCATGATTTCTAGGTTCAAAAAAGGGGGGAGGAGAAAAAAATCATGTTAAGGAACCAAAAGAAATCTACAAAATTTTGCATAGATGTAAAAGAAAACATCACCTCAATAGAATTAAACATCAAAACAGAATCAGCAAGTATCGTGATATCTAAACAGGCTGTTTTTTTGTAGTTGGGAGCTTAAGTATTATAACATTATCAAGGTTTTGCTTTACTCTACTTAGACCCTCTGTCATCTCTCCTCAGGTCCTCTTAATATTCTGTCATAGCACTTTAGACTCCCGTGACATTTTTGAAGTCATCTTGTGTCTGAAAAACACTGACTAAAGATGAATTTTTCATACCTGAGCAATTTTCTTCCAGTACTAAGAAAATTCTGAGTTATGACAGTAACCCTTGAAATGCATGTTAAGTATTTTAAAGCATCAAATGTTCCATAGTGCCAAGTTACTATTCCAAGATAAAGTAAAACAAGCAGAATTTCCAAATGCTATGATCTCATAGGCAGGCGATACCAGTCTCTGACATACCTCATTCATCTATTTAACAATTTCTTTGCCCGAGTATTTACTCCAAATCAGTAGTATTTTACATTAAATAGAGAAATGGGTTAAAAGAACACTAACCACAATAATCACACCTTTAAGAAAAGATTAGTACCTATTGTGGTGTGTGTCTTCTGACACACATACTCTGTATGGCTTTCGTTCCAGTGTTATGGATCATGCACTAAGCAAGTCCTGTATGTTCCCTACGAAAGGAGCCTGTCTTAGCCTCCCAGGATGGGGAAATATGAAGGTTGGTATGCCAACTGGGAAACATGCAGGAATCAGCTGACGTCTTCCTTGTATATATCCATTAAGTTCAGGTGAATATTTATTGTTTACATGTCTCTGGCATTGCCAGATTGGGGATATAAATAAAAAGAAAACATATTTCTTGTTCACAAAACACTTTCAGTCATGTGAATTTGCTGCCAACCTTACCTATCTTACTAACATAATTTGGAGTTTTATCACCAAAAAATTAGAATCACAGATAAAGCATACAGCATAAACCTGGATCACTTCATGAACCGCAAAACTGTCCTTTTCCAAAAGCTTATTAGTAAGGCATTCCTCTTGGAACAGTGGAAACAATGAGGCCAAGAGACAGAAATCTAAGCATGGAAGGTGGACTTCTGGGTACCCTGAGCAGAAAAACTACTGACTAGAGAAAAAACCTGTCTTCAACCAGGTATGAATGGTCTGGTGTGGTCCACTTCCTATGAGCTCTGTAGTAGGAGTTTTAGTTGCTCTCCTTTCAACCAACTTCAATAGTTGTAGTTTTCCATGGGGAAAAAAAAACAGTATTTTTCCTTCCTCCTAATGGTCTCTTTCATTTAAGTTCTAAACTGACAATGACAGATGGGAATTTATACCATTTTTTAATCGAAGTTTTTTCATTTTCCCTCAGTAAGACATCATAAGTTTCATTCTCATTATACATTCTCTTTGCTCTAACTTAAACATTTTGTAGTTTAGGGCTTATTGAATGCAGAGAAAAGCTGACAGTAACTTCCCACATACTTAAAGCAAATTAATGAATCAGGCAAAATAATTGTAGTGTCTACTATGTTTATTCATGAGCTAGTTTTGAGTATTCTTTTTTTTTCTTTTAACAATTTAAAAACACATTATGTGGAAATACTTTTTAAAGTAACAGAAAATTCATAAAAATATGACTGGATTCCCATATAAAATCTTGTTTTTTAATTTTTGGTAAGAATATTTAGCATAATACCTACCCTTTAAACACAATTTTAAGTTTCCAATATTGCAGTTATCTATACATAGAATCTTGTACATCAGATTTCTAGAACCAGTTCCCCTGAATAATTGAAACTTCATAGACATTAACTACTCCCTATTTCCTCCTCCTCCCAGTCCCTTGCAACCCGGATTCTATTCTTTGCTTCTGTGAGTTTGACTATTTTAGATACTTGTAAGTGGAATCATGTAGTATTTTTCCCTCTGTTACAGGCTTGTATTCACATAACATACTATTTTCCAGGTTCATCCATGTTATTACATATTGCAGGATTTCCTTCTATCTTCAGGCAGAATAATATTCCATTACATGATATACCCATTTTCTTTATTCGTTCATCTGTGGATGGACATTAACTTGTTTCCACATCTTGGCTACTGTGAATAGCACTGCAGTGAATGTGCAAGTGAAGAATCTTTTCAAGGTTCTGATTTCAATTCTTTTGGATAAATGCCCAGAAGTGGGATTGCTGGATCATATGGTAAATTTTATTTTTTTAGGAACCTTCATACTATTTTCTATATGGCTGCTTTCCCACCAACAGTATACAAGGGTTCCAATTTCCCCATATCCTCAACAATACTTTCTGTTGTTTTGTTGATAAGGGCCATGCTGACAGGTGCAAAGTATATCTCATTGTGGTTTTGAATTCCATTTGCCTAATGATTAGTGAGGTGGAGCATCTTTTCTTCTACCTGTTGGCTATTTGTATGTCTTCTTTGGATTATTGTCTATTCAAGTGTTTACCTCCTGTCTTAATCAAGTTACTAGTTTTTTATCTATTGAGTTACAGGGGTACCTTACATGTTTTGGAAAGTAAACCCTCATCAGAAATATGGTTTGCAAATATTTTAACATTCCATAGATTGCCTTTTCAGTCTGTTGATTATTCATTTTGCTGTGCAGAAGCTTTTTTTGGCTTGCTGTCATCACACTTACCAAATACTGCTTTTATTGCATCTATGGTACATTTTCATTAAGATTATGTTTTCAATTGGAAACATTTGCAATCCACAACTTTAGATTCTGGAGTCTAAGTAATGTGTAATATTCTAATCTACCAGCCTCATACAAACACCTATTAATCACTATATTTTGGAGTAAAATCTCACCAGCATATACCTCTCCTAAGTAAAAATATGGAATGTTTAGAAGTGATGCAGTAAGTGTTACTTCTGCATACGTTGTGGGGGACATGGTTAGCTAATAATTCAATAATGTTCAAACAAAAACTAAACATTCAGGTTTTAAAATGTATGAATCCCAAATTATTCACATGTATTTTGAAGATGATTCTTAACTAGTAATTTAAACATTTCTCTTGATCCTTACTTGCAGCCAATATTTTGTTAGGTTATTTTTAGTTAAATTATGCACTGGGTAGCAAGAAAGACAGTTCTTTTAAAATACTTTAATATCACAAGTCTCTCCTACAGAAATATAAATTTGGCCAAATATTTATACATAAATGTGTACAGAAAAACATTTTAAACCAACAACTTGGAAAGGAAGCAATGTCCACTATGAATCGTTAAATATATATGGTAAATCTAAGATACCGCATATTGTAAAGAAACTTTAAATTATGTCTTTGGAGAATAATAGTGTGAGAAACTTCTCACAGTATAATGTTAAGTGAAAATGCAGGAGATATTCATAATATATCTCCAAATGTTAATACGTTTCCCAGTTCCTCTCTTAATATACATATTTTCATTTTCTTTTTAAATTCACATGTTTTCACAGTCTTTAATATGTATGAGTTCTCATCACTTTTCCTTATTGTATTAATGTACATTTTCTGTCTTTGATATAAATATATTATTATTTCAGAAAAAGTGAGTTAATGAAGCAAATGCAATGCAATCTAGTCTTCCCTATTTTGAATCAGTAAATTCCTAAAAACTGTGGTAGCCTTCTATTTATACTATACAGAAATTATGTAAAAACTTATATGAAATAAAGGAATCTCTGACAAACAATGTAGAAAAATAGTTTTATAATCCTGCTTTAAATCTCATAAAAGGGTCAACATACGTAGTGTGCAAAATGATTTTACATGAGTGTCACTCATACACAGGATATGCATATTGTTGTGGTTTATCATAAATTGCACATGTTATGAAATATAAAAGAATTATTCATAATTGAGGTTACCTTCTCTGAGTTTAAAATGATCCCTGACACTGATCAGATTAGCCTATACCTCTGTAAAAATTCCACTGCTGCCTAAATTTCACTTCTGGTTTCTCTGTATAAATGCTTTGTAACTAACAGTATTTTTTGAAAATTCCAAATTTGAGCCGTACTCAATAATGAGATCTTGCTTTTAAATGTCTTGCACCTTACAAATGCCTAAAGCATCAATATGAATTCCAGCTGTGTTTGTCTCAAGCGCAAACTCCCCTTGATTCTTGGTCCCCTTCATTCCTCCTGTGGGCTATCAGGCCCTCTGCTTTCTCGATCCGTCTCTCACAAATGAACTTCAAGATCCAGATCAAAGAGACTAGGCTCTCCCCTTTAGTGACGTTTACAAGCAAAATTAATATTAAAAACAGAAAGTTTTGAATGGCATGGGCCACAGTTGAGATTTTCTACAGAGGAAAGTCCTTAAATCTAAGGCCCTTCATGTCAACTACTCCGGGATCCTGTCAGTGGTCTGCAGGTTCTGCCCCGTGCCCCTTGGCACACACAAGCACTTCATAACCTGCTCATACATCACTGGTCACCCCCCAGTCCTCCCAAGCCAAGATGCCCTGCCCAGTTTCCGGGGTCTCCAGCATGCCATCTGTCTGGCCCACGGTGCCTGATACTGCGGACCTGTGGCAGCCTCGCCTCTTCTGTGGCTTCCTCCTGCTCTCCCCGCCATCACCCTGGCTGCCAGGAGGTCAAGGGCACCAAATGCTGCTAGGGTGAGGCGGTTTGCTGGTCCCGCTACTCCCCTTCCCCCTGGTGAGATTCCTTCGTGGGACCCTTACTAGAAAAGCACGTTACAAGGAGAAAACTAAACATTTTGGCATGAGCAGCGTCAAAGTCAGGGCGGGAGCTCTCACCTACGAGCTGGTCAAGTTCCAGCAGAGGCTTGTGGCCTTGATGCCTTTTTCTCCAGGACATGCCGCAGATCTCGATCCGTTTGCGGACTAGCTCTCGGCCGCATGCGCGAATAACCTTGTCTGTCTCTCCTGGGACCTCTCTGGGAAGCTGGCTCAGCAGTAGCCAGATTCCCAGCAGGTGGGACAAGAACAGGTGCAGCATCCTGGACCTGAGCTCTCCTCTCGGGGCCTTTCAGCCTTTCTCTAGAGACTGCGGTCGCCTACTGGCCTCAGCCTGTGTGCAAGTCCTGCACTTCAGGCCGCTTTCCCCGCCTGGCTCCCAAAAGCTTTTATAGCTCTTGGGCTACCACTTAGATCTTGAGTCACTGGTCCAAGATCCACGCCTTTCCCCACCCACCTCCTTGGAATGCCTCCCCTCCCCCCTTCACTCTTCCCAACTTTCCTACATTGCTTGCCCATCCTTATGTTCTAGACCCTATTACAGTTGTATTTTTCTATTTTCTTATGCTCTATCCATTTGTATACCCAAAGTTAATATTTGAAGTCATATATTATAAAGTTGGGCACAGCCAATCCACTAATTATATAAACAAAAATAAAATTGAAATCACCCATTCTCTCACAAACCAGAGTTTTCCAGCATGAACATTTGTTGCATAACCTTCTAATGTAAATAAGATAATATGTTAAGTAATATAGTGTCCAAGGTATCAATCCATAACAATATAATGAATGAACATATAAATTGTTGACAAGAGACAGAGAACTGGTGACTATGTAAATTCTAGCAAAGCCTATAAAATTCTCAATGTATTCCTTTAGGCTCACACAGTATCTTAAGTTTATGGCGCACTTTCTCCCCCGACTTCATTTCACTTCTCTCGGAGGTAGTTTGATTGGAACCAGTTTCTTGAATATCTTCATTTCTGAATATACTCTATAGCCCTGAAACTAGAGAACACACCCAGAGCCCAAAAAAGAAAAGAAAAAAAGCAGGAGAATCCCACAATTCCAGAGAATATTTTGGTAACACAGTGACAGCACAAAAACCATTATTTTTTATTCCATGTTTACTATATCTGCTCAGGTTATTTTTAACAGCTTCTAATGTCACTATTTAAAAAACTCAGCACAGTTTAAATTAATATATGCTCAGTAAACCACCTTTCCAGATGGAGAGTAGCTTTGCAGTAACTAAAAAATTGTTTTTTAGTAATTTTTCAGAAATTCATTTGCCTGTGTTCATAAGGCACTCAGGTTACCTCAGCCACACCAGGCAAATTAGAGACCTGGAGGAAGTTTTGGTAACTTTAAATTAAAGTAATGATTCAACGATCACTTCGTCACAAACACAGCTATGGGACAAAATAGTCCTAAACTGTACATGGCTGCTGACTTCAACAGGGCCCCACTCGGCCCTCGTCCAAGGCTAAACACAATGTGATTTAAAGAACCAAAGCAAAACAAATCCTGACCAAAGCTACGAGATGGTCAGAGGTAGTGCTTGTAGGTGGGTTTTCATGAGGAGAAACAGTTGGGGAGAAGCTTCTCAAAACTGAGGTCTGAATGCACATTGTGGATTGAGTCATCTCAAAAATAACCCCTTTACCAGGCTCTCCTTCAAAGGAAATGCACATTTCAAAATGTAAATTTCTTGCGGGGTCCCTGTGTTCTTTTTCCGCAGTCCTTGCGCTGCCCAGGGGAGTGGCTGTCCTCCCACTGTACAGAGGAAGCAGGTGAGAGGAGTCACGTAGCTTGTGCAGCTTTGTGTGGCACATGTGCCAGAGGGGGCGTACCCACGGGGAGGGTGAGAAGCAAATGCAGGATTCATAGCCTTCATAGAAACAACTAAAAACATTTCATGTTCTTAAAACAAACAGCAACAAAAAACAAAAGAACCTTTTTAAGGAGATAAACCAAATGTGTGCCCTCCAATCATCTTGCAAGTGCTGGACCGGGGATTCCTAATCTGTCTTCTGAATTCCAAAGCTTCTTGGTTTCTCCTGAAACCCTTAGGTCCAGTTCCAGTTGGAATTAATCTGCATGGTAGATGTAAATACATAAACATTAATATCTGTAAAGCAGTCACTGTAAGTACAAAGCAGTAAGTGTGTGTGAACCGATGTGGTGACTCTCTAGGCTGTAAATCAAAGAAATGATTTCCCAGTCTTTTGTAGGTAGCAGTGTCCATATAAGACAGTTCTTGTCAATACAACGTAAGCACACATATGGAGGTTTCGGGCAAAGCCTTTCTGATCCAGGCAGTAAAAATTCTGTCCCCTTCCTTCCTTCCTGAAAGGCAGACAGAGACTCAGAGGAGCAGCAACCACCGTGGGCCCTGAAGACGGAACATAGGAAGAAGGACTATATGCTAAGCACAGCGGACTAGGAAGGCGGGAGGAGCCTGCTGACTCGTTCAGATGCTACAAAGGGTCAGAGCCTTCCTCCCCAGGGTGTTCAAAGCCATAATTATAGGCTTTCCTGTTATTCACAGAGCACACAATCGTGAAATACACACACACACACACACACACACACACACATAGAGAGAGAGAGAGGGAAAGGGGAGAGATATGTATATACAGTTCCTATATTAGAACTAAATTAACCTTACATTTATGAGTTTCTCTTGAAAGTTTAGTCATACTTTAATAGCACTTAAATTAGATATTTTAAAAATTGAAGTAACCTTTTAATTGCTTATGCCAGATGGTTTACCACAGCTTATCTTCATACCACTTAAGAAATAGTCATATAATAAGAAACAGCAAGTTCTGGGACCCGGACACTTGCCTCCCAGATTTTGTGGAGAAGGGAATGCAGAAGAGGGGCTGCATGGTGTGTTTGTCTCTTTGTCCTTTCAAGGCCGTCTGTTTACTAGGCATTGCCCGTTCCTTCTGAGCTGGAAGGTCAGGTTCATAGAACTCTATGCCGTGTGCAGACAACGTCTAAGGGGTTACAGGCCCTTATTGAGTTTCCTCGCTCTTGGCCTTCCGCCTGTGCCGACCTCCGGCTTGGAATTCGTTGAGGTGGGTCTCCAGTCGTTCTAAAGGAAACTCACTGATTTAAGGATATGAGACTCTGCCCTTATATTCACCATTAATCTCTTTCCAGCAGGTGTATGTTGTAGGGAATTCTCATAATTTTCTCTGATCTGTCAGTAACAGACAACCTTATTCAATCCCCATGATAAACTGTGCTGCTGGGATCTATTTTTATTTGTATAGTTTCTCCTTCATTTCATTGGAATTTGGGAAAGAAGGAGAGATCAACGCTGTATTCTTTTCAATCATCCTAGTCAGAAATCAGCAATCAGTGCCGATAAGCTCATTGCATGGCCCTGGAAGCCCTCCAGGTGTTCGTGCTTTCACCTCAGGTTATCTGCTGCTTCATCAAGAAGACTGAAAGAAAAAATGAAAGGAGATTGGGATCTTCAGAAAGTCCTCTTGTCAGCAAGCCTTTGGAATTCTTTTGTTTAAGAGATTAGAGAAGATACATAACTCCATGTTTTCCTTTCCTTTACTGCGTCCTTCTACTGGAATAATGATATATGTGCTAGGTGAATGTTCAGGAAGATGCCACTTGATGGAATCTCCATATGAACAGGGACCTCAGTTATTTCCCACTAATGATACATACG
>JAVSCE010001462.1:0-55495 GCA_032199065.1 Smutsia gigantea | reverse complement strand
GTCTCTTCCCCCCTTCCTTCCTCCTCTCCTCACCGCCCGGACCCCCATCTCCGGCTGGTGCTCTGCTGGCCGCCCCTAGCTGGGAGGCGCTGGGGCCCGGGTTCCCACGGCGTCACGTGGGGAGGGGCGGGGAGAGGGCGGCAGGTGGGTGGGGGACACGCATGCGCAGGTCAAGCTCCCCAATTCCGGTTGGGCGGGAATCTGGGGAGTGAGGACGCGGTGGGCGCCTCCTGTTCTCAGACCCCATTAAAGCTACTTTGCGGGCGGCAGAATAGGAACCTGCCAAGATTTGGCCCGAGGTGGGGGGCGCAGTGAAACGGCATCTGGAAAGGGCCCGGCGCCCAGCCAGACCCCAGGATTTGCGACGTGAGACCCCGTGGCTTCGGATGTGGTGTGGAGAAACGCATCTTTAGGCACGCCGACTTTTTATCCTGAGCGTTTCAAATGCACTGAAAGGTCGGAGGAACGCGTCGCCTGCACCGGCAGCGTCTGTGCCCCAGTAGCAGGAAGGGGGCTGCCCCTTCCCACACCTCCATGAGGTGCCTGCTTCCCGAGATAGCCGCCCTGCTGCACACCCGCAGCTCGCTGATTCCAAAACGTCCCCGAACACTCGGCAGTGCTCACCCTCTCCTCACTTGGCTCTTTGGGACCAGGATCCTGGAAGTTTGTGTGTTTGCGTCAGGTTGTGTCTTTGCTTCCTGCTCTCCGGTCCTGGACACGTCCGTGCTCTCCTGGTACTGGGTTGATTAGTGTCCCCCCAGCATTCATGTCCATGGGAACCCGCAGATTGGCCTTTTTTGGAAATACGGTCTTTGTAGAGGTAATCAAGTTAAAATGAGGTCATCCTGGAGCAGGTGGCCCTCATGCAATGATGTGCCCTTGTAAGAAGAGGAAAATGTGGACACAGACATGGGGAGAGGCCATGTGATGACAGGGCCAGAGACTGGAATGATGCGCCTGGACGCCAAGGGATGCCAAGCGCTGCTGCTGCTGTTCTCACCACCACCAGAAGCTGGGGGAGGCAGGATGTCTCCTCACAGACTTAAGAGGCACCTTGGCCTTGTGGACACTTTGAGACCGCTGGCCTCCAGACTGTGAGAGAATAAACTTCTGTAGTTTTAAGCTACTCAGCTGATGGTATGTTGTTACTGCAGCGCCGGGGAATGAACAGTGACTTCTCTGTCTTAGATCAGTTCCTCTCCCTGTGGCAAATGGCAGCCAGGGCACCACCTGTTCCATCGTCCTGCAGAAAAGAGTTGTCTTCCTGTGGGGCCCCTGGAAGTCTCCAGCTGTTGTCACACTGGCCAGACTGGTGTACCCTGACTTTCCCTCAACTGGTGTGTGACCAACCTAGACCTCACTGCCCAAAGGAACTTTGTGCAACCATGGAATGTTCTAGATCTGCGCTGTCCAGTGTGGTGGCCACACGTGGCCACTGAGGCTTTGAAATGTGGCTAATGTGACCAGAAAACTAAATTTTAATTTTTCTTAATTTTTAGTAAAATTCAAGTGGTTAGTCACACGAGGCCTATGTTACCCTGTTGGTCAGCCCAGTTGCATTTATCCCTGATTGCTGGACCTCATCTGAAGGGGTAGATGTCTGAGCAAAATTTGACTGTAAACAAAGTGAACCTGCACCAGGGAGAAGCCAGAGTCTGTGTCTTGCTCTGCGACTGCTGCCCCTGTTTTCCTCTCCGGCTACTATTTTGACATGCTGCTCTTCTTTCACAAAAGTTCCACTAATAAGACCTTTCTAATTTCTGAGGTGTGCTCACTCACGTCGTCTCATGAGTTCTTCATGAGAGGTTTAAAAATGCAATACCCAGCTTTGTTCGTGGTGCCATGGGGATCTTGCCCAGGTGGCCCAGGCCTGGTGATTCGAGCTCAACCCTGCACACATGTCAATGAAATGACAGGGCTTCTTGTCACCCAGTCTTGCCTGAAGAATGGTTCTCATGTGTTGGCGACGTGCAAGGAAACTGCAAGAGGTTAACTGAGTTAAGATGTCTTTAGGGACAAACGCAGTTCCTTCCTTGAAGGTCAGGGGTAGGGTGGCTCCAGGGTGTATTAATTCAATGACAACATCCCTGAAGAGCCAGGTCTTTCCATTTTTTGCACTGCATCTTTGGCATGCTGTCTTGGCTATCTTCATGGTCACAAAGTGGCAGCCACCGCACCAGGAATCGTATGCAGATCCAGCCATAGCCACTGGAAGAAGAGAACACCATGCCTTCCTTAGGTCTCTTTGTAAGATACTCCTCACTATTCTTACCGCCAACACCTTGTTGACTGGAAATGGCAAACTCCATTCATGGTAGGAGAAATGGGGCCACCAAGTTGGTTTAAACTAAAGATGAGCAGAGTGTGATGCTGAGACATCTGGGAACTTGTTATAAATGCACATTCTTGGGCTCCAGCCCAGACCTGCTGAGTCAGAAACTTTGGGGGTGGGTACAGCTATTTATTGACGTTTTATAAGGCTTTCGGTTGATTCCAACACCTGCTCATGCTTTGGAACCTCCAGCTTAAGACAATTGTTTTCAATCCTGTTGGATTAACTACTACTTATTTATAATCAGTATTTGATAACCTTTCACCCTGAACTGCACTTCAAATATATGTAACACCTATCTGTACATTTCCTCTTAAAACCGATCTGATGTAACAGAACAGCAGTAGAAAGGAGAAGGACAACGAGAGCGATTCACAGTAGCTTAGAATACGTCTCAGTTCGTAAGTGTGGGGCTGTACTGCTCTGAGAGCACAGTGACACAGACAGGAGCTGGTGTCTTTTGGACAGCCACGTTCACACAGCAGCTACAGAAATAGGCTGTTACTCCAGCCACTGAAACACCACACTGGAGTTGCTGCAGGCCTGCGACTTTCTGAAATAACAGACACCTCTTGCTGCCTTCTAACAACACAAAATAAAGTCTTCTGTCAATACACATGATAGTTGCATTAGATTCAGTGTGTATTAACACCACACCAAAAAGTTAAACACAGAATCACCATGTTGCCAGCGGCTCTGCTTCTGGATTTACACCCAGTGGAATTGGAAGCAGTGACTCCAGCCACTGTGTTGTGCTAGAACTGCTCACCCACACAAGTCTGTTTTCCTCCTGGGCCCTGTGTCCACACAAGTCTATCCATTTGCACACTGCTCTTGCTACTTAATGCTGCATCACACAGATGCATACAAATTTTCTTGTTTTCTTTTACAACTGCTACTCTTCCATCCCAAGTACCACGATTTGTTCAGCTTTAGCAGAAATACAGGATGCCCAGGTAAATTTAAAGTTCCAATGAACACGAATGATGTTCAGTATTGGTATGTCCCATGCACTATTTGGGACATGCTTCTTCTAAGAAAATACTCATTGTTTTACTGGAAGTTCCAACTTAACTGGCGTCCTTGGATCTTGTAACCTTACCTTTGTTGAGTTTTAGAGTGTCTCCAGCTTCTTGCTAATTTGTTCAGGGCTGCAGGTCCCAGAGGGAAGCGAGGGGCATGCACTCAGGGCCTACCTTTGGGGAGGCCGAGGGAGGCAGGCCTCTCAGGGAGGGCTGCTCTGCACGGCAGCTGAACGTGGCAGGAGGAAGCCCGGGGGTAGTACCCGGCCTCCTGTTTCTCAGTTTCAGTCCTGCCTGGGGGCATGGGGCCCCTGAGGAAGGGCGGGTGTGGGTCCCCCACAGTAGCTTGGACATGTCAGTAGCCCACGGGCTGGTGTGTCTGTGGGATAGTCTTGAAAATGGAGTTCAAGGTCATAGCCTTTGTGTGTTTATTATTTTCAGACTTCATATAACAAAATTAACCCTTAACCATTTTAAAAAGAACAACTCAAGGGCATTTAGTGGATCCGCAGTGTTGTGCAGCGCATGACCTCTGTCTAGTTCTGGAACCTCCCATCCTGCAGAGGCAGACGGCCCCCGCAGCTCACTCCTCACCCCCTCCCCAGGCCCTGGCACCCCCAAACCCACGTTCTGTCTGTGGACTCACCTGTTCTGGACGTTGGTCCATATAGACCCCTAGGACCCACACTGCCACATGGCCCTGCACACACGTGGGGTGTCGGCCAGGTTGGAAGGGCGCTCCAGGCCATCGTTTGCTGGAGGCCTCCTGGGAGCCCTGATGGCGACGTCCACCGCCTCTGTCTCTCAGGTCCTTGATTCCTCTCCGTGGAGATGGTGGTCTGCGCAGGGGTGGCTCAGGGGTCTGAATTGTCTTTCTGTGCTTTAGGAAAAGGGACAGACGGTCAATGCTTTGGGCTTGAAGGCCTCCGCCAATCTGCTCTCAGCCCTGTGCTGGGCTCCGGGGTGCAGAGGTGTGGAAGGCTGGCTAAACAGGCTGCCACGAGCTAGAGCTTCCATGAATAGCTTGCTCAGAGTCGGGTGGGGAAGGTGGCTCTGGGGAGCTGACCTGGAGCCTCCAGGCAGGAAGGAGCTGGCTAAATAGAAGTGAGGAGAGCAGGCGCAGGGACCCTGAGGCAGCAAGGCTGCACCGTCCAGAAGGGGAAGGGCTGGGAGCTGGTGGGTGGCAGGAGAGGAGGGTGAAGAGATCTGGTGGGGGCCTTGGATTTGACCGTGGGGCCGTGGGCCCCCTGCTAACCTGGCCCCTCTCCCCTCAGTACATGGGCTGCATCGAAGTCCTCCGCTCCATGCGCTCCCTGGACTTTAACACTCGCACCCAAGTCACCAGGTGAGTCTTCAAGATGGGGCAGCTGGGGGCCTGGGGTTTGGGCCAACCAGGGTCTCGTCTCGGCTTGGCCCAGCTGGGCTTGGTGAAGGGAGACAGTTGTGGGCATAGGTGTGACATTCCAGGATGGGGACTCAGTGACGGTTCTCATCTGCTTCCCAGTTTGTGACAGTGCTGGGCTGGGCGAGTGGTCCAGCGGGGTGGGCGAGGGCATATCATGTCTGAGTCGTGGTCTGTTGGCGCCTACCAGCTGTCCCTGCTCTCCCAACGGATTCCTGGTTCATATGGGTCTCATCCATACTGTTTGGGGGGTCACCTCCTGCCACTGTTGGGGGCCCAGAGCAGAGGTCATTCTCTGGGAGGGTCACAGAACTTAGGGTCCAGGCTCAGCAGCTGTGTCGGCCCCCCAAGTCTGCCCCCCGGGCCTTTGGGTCAAGCTGTGGCCCAGGAATGTGAGGTCACTGAGAAAGGGTGTGAGGGAGAGAGCTGGGGGGTATCTGCCAGATGCAGCTGGACAGGGGCTGGGGGCCCTGAGGAGCCCCATTCCATGCCTCTGGTTCCCTCCTCCTCTCTGCAGGGAGCACACCATCTTCCCCCCTCGACCCCTCCTGCTGTGAGCCCCACCCCTCTCTGAGCTTCTGCCCCCTCCCCTGCAAGCTCTCTAAGCCTCCTCCCCACCTTCCCCTCACAGGGAAGCCATCAACCGGCTCCATGAGGCCGTGCCTGGGGTCCGGGGTTCCTGGAAGAAGAAGGTGGGTCAGAGGCTTGTGGTCCCCAAGTGGTGCTGGTGGGTGTGGTTGGAGCCAGAGGGGCACCATGACCATCCTCAGACCCTGTGGCACCGTCCATCTCAGAGCCCAGGCTGCCCTCTGTCCTGCTCCTAGGCCCCCAACAAGGCGCTGGCCTCAATCCTGGGCAAGAGCCATCTGCGCTTCGCTGGCATGAGCATCGCCATCAGCATCTCCATCGATGGCCTGAACCTCTCGGTGCCCGCCACGCGCCAGGTAAGTGCTGCCTCCCCCGTCCTCAGCCCCCAGCCCCCTCTCAGGGCAGGGTCTGTGGACTCCCTGGGGAAACCTGGAGGGGAGGTGGGTGCAGGGCTGTGTCACGTGGACCTTGGTGTGAATGTGCCCACCTGGAGAGCATGCTGAGACCTTACCCTGAGCCAGGAGTCCAGGGCGGGAATTAGTGGATGTAAATAAGTTAGCTGCCCATGGACGTCCCTCAGTTGGCAATCTGGGGCAGCTCCTGGCATCGCGTGGCTGGAGCCAGGGAAGCTGCTCAACCCCCACGGTGCCCAGGATGTCCCACCCCCGGAGGAGGACCCAGTCCCCGGCCTGCGGTGCTGAAGGGAGAGACCCTGGCTTAGAATCTTTTGGTGAAACAGACAACTAAAATATAACGCAGAAATGAGGGAATAATTACAAATTCTGAGAAGCATTGTGAGGCCAGGCAAGGGTTGTGAGCATGCACAGGCCACTGGGACCTAACAGGGGCACCGTGGAGGGCTTCCTGAAGGCAGTGATGTTGGCACTGAGTGACGAGGTGAGGCGAGGGCCTCTTGGGTAGAGGTTGGAGCTGGAAAGGTCATCAAGGATCATGGCAAGGGGTTGGGATGTGTCCAGACAGCACTGTGGTTCTGGGAAGTTTTGCAGGGAAGTGCTGTGATGTGTGGTTTGGTATGAGCATTGACCTGTGCAGCTGTGGTGGCACGCAAGCGGGGACAGGAGCCACGGTGATCTTGCGGGGGCCTGGGGGGCGGGCAGCAGGAGCCCTGACTCGGCCCTGCCTGGACCTGTCACTGCTGGCCAGTGGGGGTGTGGACACACATGAGCACCAGGGACAGCAACAGGTGGTGGCAGCTGGATGCAAACGAATTAGTGCATGTAAATGAGCACGCAAAACTAGTACGCAAATAAGAGAATGGATGTAAACTGTCATGCAAATGAACAAGTGTGTAAACGAGCATGCAGATGAGCATGCAAATGATGAGCATACCGGTGACGCTGGTGGGGTTGATGGTGCCGAGTCAGGAGTCCCTGGTGGGTCCACGGCTGCACGGGGCGAGTGTGCATATGTGCACGTGTGTCCCAGGCAAGTGTGCCACGCCTGGGTGTCTGCGGGATGGTGGATTGACAGTGTGTGATGTGTCAGGTTGTGAAGGTGGGCTTGAGTCTGAGTGTACGTGTGAGTGCTTCTGACTCTGGACATGTCGGCGTGTGAGTCTGTGTGGGAGAGTGTGTGTCCGCAGATGAAGGTGTGTCTGTGAGTGTGTGCCAGGGTGTGGCTCGCGTGGGGACGGTGTTCTGTGTCTCTGTGTGTGTCTGTGTGCACTTGTGCATCTGTACGTTTCTGGGGGAGGTGTCAGCGTGTCTGCTGGATGTCTGATGCGTGCATGTGTGAGGGTGCCCGCTGGTGAGGGCTGGGCTTGTTCCCACACACACATGGCTGTGTGGCCATGGACCCCTGAGTCCTGCCTGGCTGGGGGCTCTTGGTCATCTTGGTGCCCAGTCAGGGGGCGTCTCCATTCCCAAATCTTGCCCCTCTTGCCCTCTCCCGGTGGCTCTGGTGGTATGGTGATTGGCCCAAACCCCAGGTACTCCCTACCTCGAAATAGCAGTCCCTTGACTGTGTGTTTCCCTGGCCAGGTCATCGCCAACCACCACATGCAGTCAATCTCCTTTGCATCTGGCGGTGACACGGTAAGGCCAGGACTGGGGTGTGGGCCCTCTGCCCATGCCCTTGGGCCCCCACCACTGCACTGCTGGGAGGTGGGTGGCACAGGCAGGACCACCTGACCCCTCCTACCCGTCCCCTCTCTGCAGGACATGACGGATTACGTGGCCTATGTGGCCAAGGACCCCATCAACCAGAGAGGTGAGGCCCTGCGGTGTGGGTGGGGCACCGTGGGCTGGAGCGTGTCCGCTAGCCAAACCGTGCTCATGCTGCATAACAAATCCACCCTCCCCAGCCTGCCACATCCTGGAGTGCTGCGGGGGCCTTGCCCAGAGCGTCATTGGCACCGTGGGCCAAGCCTTCGAGCTGCGCTTCAAGCAGTACCCGCACAGCCCCTCCGAGGTGGTGGCGCCCCCAGACAGGTACCCCTTGCTGCCCCCCTCCCTGCACTGGGCCATGTCCACTCACACTCCACCCTGGGCTTCCTCTCCGCCTGTCCCTTCCTCTCTCCTGGGCACAGGGCTCAGCCGCCAGCATCCCCATTTCCTAGTCTGTAAAACTGGCACACCCCTTTGCTGATGCTGGGAACCAGGCATCGCTGTCATTCTTAGTCCAGACAGGCGGCCAGCACTTCGGCGAAGGGCCAGTCAGTATTTTCAGCTTTTCAGGCCAGGTTGCTTGTCTTCGCCATTGTAGCCTGAGAGTGTCCCCCTGCCCCGAGGGGGACAAAGGATCAGTGGCTTTGACACTGAAATTGGAATTTCCTGGAACTTTCATATGGCACCAGATGTTTTTCTTTGGATGTACACTTTTATGGCTTAAAAGTGTAGAAACCAATCTCAGCTCCTGGGCTGTACGGATACAGGCAGTGGGCCCGATTGGCCGCCTCCTGCTCCTGGCTGCTTCCATATCTTAATAGGTAGGAATTTGCTAGAAGAATGAATCAGTGGATCTGTTAGAAATGTCAGTGTGGACTTAAGGAACAGGACGGATGCACTAGGACACAGCAGCGCCAGCCGACCTCACCCACCTGGCCTCACGGCCTTATCCCCTGACCGTGTGTCCCTCCCACACGCTGGTGTTCACCCTCTGCCGGGCCCCTGCAGCTGCCTCGCTCTGCCTCTCCCGGCTGCACGGCCCTCGTCTGGTGCCCGTACTTCATCTACTGTCCCTCCCCAACTGAGGGGCAGGCCCAGCTCTCCCTGTTTTGCTCTTAGGATGTTTCTACAGGTGTGAGCGTAGGGCCAGACAGCAAGGGTACTTTAAATGCTGAGGGTGTTGCCAGCCCAGGCCCACGGCCTTCCAATTCCGGCGCAAGCCTGGTATTGTGCCCTGGCTGTCTGGTGGTGCCGGAGACGGTGGAAAGGAGCGGAGGCCAGCTCTCCTGAGGACTGGCTGGGGTTCAGCCAAAGCCTCGAAAGCTGCTGCACCCCGCTTTATGGAGAGCAAAGAGCACCCAGGCCCTCCTCAGCCAGATCAGCTGCCCAGAGGCAGGTCAGGGTCCCCTGGGCCTGGCTCGTCCCCTGCACGCAGGGCAGAGCTGAAGCCCAAGGTCTTGGTGCCCTCCTGGAAGCCCTGCTCTTTCTGCCCTCGTGGGCTGGCGCCCCACCTGTGCCCCTGTTTGCTGCCTGCCCCCAGGCTGACTGGGCTGGAGGAGTCAGCCTGGGGGGATGAGGAGGACCTGGAACACAGTTACTACAACAGCATCCCGGGGAAGGAGCCGCCCGTGGGCGGACTGGTGGACTCCAGACTCGCCCTCACACAGCCCGGCGCCCTCTCGGTCCTTGGCCAGGTCAGCCTTCAGGGACCTCGTGGAGGAGGGGCCCCATGGGGGAGGGACCTTGGGGCAGGGAGGTCCCGGGGCTGACTCCTGGAGCCTTTTCTCACCTTTCCTTCTGCTCCTGTTCTTCTGGCTCCAGAGGAGGGTCTCTTGCGCATGCCCCCTCCCTGCCTCAGATCTGCTGGGTCCTGTGCTAGACACCCAGATGTGACTCCCACCCTTGGACACCAAGTAAATAGTTACATTGCTGATTTAGTCAGGGACATGAAAATAGCTTCTAAGGGTGGTAATGAGAATGTAAAATAGGGAGACTGGCTTTGTTTGTGGTCAGGAGGACTTCCCTGAGGAAGCAGCCTTTGGGCTGGGCCCTGATGGGTGAATAGGCGTTGCCCAGGAGAACAGTGCAGGGAAGGGCATCCAGGTATAGGGAATAGTATGTGTCAGGCAGTGGGAGGGTGCAGACCACCCTCTGGGGTGGAGAGGGCCAGTGAGGCTGCAGCAGAGGTGGGCAGTGAGCACAAAGGCAGTTTGAGAGGCAGGGACCTAGAGAAGGGTTTGGAGTTGAGCTCCATGTCCAGCTTATGTCTCCAGCCATTTGGGAGGGTTGCTGGGGTGGGACTAGGGGCTTGCTCATTGCAGGAGGACCCCTCGCTCTTTTTTTCAGGGAGCATCTCCTGCTCGAAGAGACGCCCGTGGCCTGCAGTGGGACCTGGGCCCCTCGAGTATGGGTAGGCTGCTCTGGGGCCATCTGGTGCCTGGCCCCTTCCCACCAGGCCCCTCTGCCACCGCACACTGTTTCTCCTATGCTATCTCACTTTCGCCTGCAGGGTTGTTTTTTTTCCCCAAGCTGTTATGAGATTTGATGGCATCAGTTTCTCTTTTTCTGTTCCGACTATTTCTATTGTGTTTTGGGGATAGACACTGCATTCACATGGTTCAAAGCCCTGGAGCATGAGAAGGTGTTTGGTGCCAGGTCCCTCTCGTCCTGGTTTCCTCTATTCCCTTCCCAAATCAGGCAGCCACTGCTGGTGGTTAGTAGTGTTTGTTACTTCTCCTTATTTTCCATATATAGTCAAGCCAATTCAAATACATAGATGACTTTCCCGTTTTTACAGATGGTGGCATATTATGCATGCTCCCACCTTGTCTTTTCTGTGTGGCCATCTGCTGTGGAGGCCTTTCCACATCAGTGCCCGGATGACCGTCCTTTTTCACCATTGCATAGTACTCCATCACACAGAGGACCTTTGTTTCTTTTGCCCGCCTCTGACTCACAGGCATTTGGTAGTTTCCAGGCATTTGCTCTGATAATGGTGTGATGAATAACCTTGAGGGCTCATCACCCAGCGCTGGGCAGGATTTCAATAGTGCCCATCCCCAGGACAGGGGTTGCTCCGTCCACTTTGTTTAAGCCTTGCAATTGCCTTTCTATATTTGCATTCCCACCAGGTACTGTGAGCTTTTGTTTTAACAAAGTAATTGAGTTTTCACCCTCAAGCATTTTATCCAAAATTATACAAAATTAGAAAATGACACAGGAGGTTAACATTCCCCCTTGCTTCCCATTCTGAGTCTGGGAGCTCACCCCCTGGCACTTCCGTGTCTCCTTTTAGACTTTATACAAAGAGGCACCCCAAGAAACGGTGACCCTTGAGGCATGCTGTGGGTGCCCTTGGTCGCTTTGCTGTGTCAGTGCATTCTTTTGAACACCTGCATGTGTCTCCCTTTCCCCAGAGTGTGCTTACTGACGTGGCCCTCTCCTAATGGGCACTGAGGGTCACTGAGCTCTCCCTCTTATGCACAGGGCTGCAGACGTGCCCTTGTGCCCACCGTATGCTCCTCCCGTGGACGTGAGCTGTGGAATTGCTGGGTTAACGGGTACAGTCCTCATTTGCAGTACTGCAGGCTGATGGCCTACTCTCTGCTAAACTGGACGTGCCAGTCGGTATTCGCCCACCAGCCCTGCTGCAGCTGCCTGTTCCCTCACAGCCTTGCTAACATCTGTGTTGGGCTTTTTTTAGAGCTTCCCAAATAATCTGGGCATTTCACTGCCAAGCGTCAGAACTCTCATGGGCTCCCAGTGCCTGTGGTTAAAGAACACATGTCACAAGTCACCTACCAGGTGCCACGCTGCAATCTAGCTCTGGTCTGCTATTCCTCGGGAACACTGGCTGCTCACCCCTAACTACCAGGGCTCACCAGCCTTTCCTACCCTTGAGCCTTTGCACGTGCTGTTATTGCTTCTTGTCATGCCTTTTCCAATTCTCTGGCCAAGAACTCCTACCAACACATCAATGCCCCAGCACCGTTGCCTAGGATTTCTCTTTACACTGGATTCCTGCAACCTGGGTTTCTTCCCTCTCACCTAACCCTGATGATAAGAGGCAGGGAGAATCTGTGCTTCCTCTGGGCTGACTGGGAAGACTAGGTTGAGACCCCTGTGCCTCCATCAATCACCCAGGACTGACACAGTGTTAGCACTTGCATTGAATTGTAATTTTTGCCAGATCCTGTTTTAAGATTTGAATCCGCACCTCTACCTCTGAAAAGCTAGTCCTTTACTCCCCATTTTATGGTGGAGGAGACTAGGCACGGAAGGTGCCCAGGCCCACAGCGGGCGGGTAGAGCCCGCCTGTGAGCCCAGGTGTCTAATGAGGGTTGATGATACAATCGGCATAAAGCAGAGATTGCAAATTGCAGGTCTTTGGGCTGGATTTGGCCACATGGTCTATTAAAAGACCATCATTTCCCAGACAAAGATTAAAAATGGAGACATTTAGCAATGAATAGAGGGTTCAGAGAAAAGGATACATGAATGCCCTTCAAACCTAGGAAAAGAAGCTCAATCTTGCTCAAAATAAGAGAAATGGAAATTAAAGTTCCCCAGAATGCCATTGGTCACCTATCAGATCAGCCAAAATCTAACAGTCTGATAATGCATGGGGAGAGGCCAGGAGGCCAGGGCAGAGGCACACTGATCAGGACCCAGCAGACCCGGATGGCCTGCTGAGGGCACCCGAGTGGGAAACTCCTCCAGGGATACCTGTCAATGTAGCTGTGGCTTTTGAACCATGTAATGCTCTACACATACAAAAATAAAATTTAAAAAAAGGAAAGAAAGGAAGTCCTAAAATAGAGCACAAAGAGAAACAAATGACTTAATAGTATCTTGTTGATAACATAATTACAGGGAGAACAGAGTTTTATTGCTATTTGTCAATGTGGAGATGTAACATAAACATCGGGATTTCTGGTTTCTTTTGAAACTGGAAGCTCCGGTGCCGCAGGCCACCCTCCTGCCTGGCAGTTGAGGGGCTAGACCGGGCTGGCAGCTGCACTCTCCCTGGGTGTGCGCCTCCAGTGCCCCACGGCCCCTGGATGAGTGTTTATGGGGTTTTTCACTCCTGATGGTGCCATGCAAAGGGCCTGCCGCTTCCTTTCTGGGGGGACAGGAGTGGATGGCTCCCAGGTGGGGTCCCACCCGGCTCCATGGGGCTCCTCAGCTGACCTCTCACCATTCCTTCTTCCCAACCAGCCCCACTGGGGGACGGCTACGTGCAGGCAGATGCCCGGGGGCCCCGAGACTATGAGGACCACCTGTATGTAAACATGCAAGGCCTGGACGCCCTGGAGCCCCTGCAGCCTGAGGACAGCCCCACGAAGGACCTGTTCGACATGCGTACGTGGGGGCAAGCCAGCCTTGCGGGGGGAGGCCACACCCTGTGCAACCTGTGGTCTGATGGGGGGCCCAGCCTTCACTCCGTGGGACTTCTCCCGCGGAGACTTTACAAGTCAATGGGGGTGGGGAAATCTGGTTCTGTTGGGACACCCTAGTCTGATAGGGGAGGCTCTGTGGCTCTCCCTAGTCTCTTGGGGGTCCCCAGTCTGAAGGGAGTTCATACCGAGTTCATACCTCAAAAGAATGGCTGGTGTGATGGGGGAGGCTTAGGCCCCTCTTCTTTATGGGACTCTCCATCTGTTGGGGAAGGCCTAGATCTCTACCTCTGGGTCTTCCCAGTCTGATAAGGGAGGCCTAATACTCATCTTGACAGAGTGACTAGTTGTTGGTAGAGCCCATTCCTTCCTTCTGGGATATCCCAGCCTGAGGGAGGGCTAAGTCTGATGGAAGAGGCTTCTGCTCCACGTACCCTATTTCCCACAACAAACCTATCCTCTTCCACAAGCGCTGGCGGGAGTGTTGGCTCTGTGCTGGCCCAGGCAAGGTGGTCCCCCCTCAGGTGGTCTTCCCAGGCTAGCTGGGAAAGCCCTCTTCCCCCACCATCCGACAGCTGGATTTCTTGTCATTGCAATGATGGCGTGAGCCAACATTTGTGCACCAGGCTGGACTATAAGCCTGGCCCCCTGGCTCCTCACAGCCACCCTCTGCCTGGTGAGCTCCTGTTGAGACAGGCTGTCCCCTTGGGGTGACCAGATGGCCCAATGGAGACTGAGCTTCTTGCTAGGCTCTCATTAACCCCCCCTGGGATGCCTCTGCCTGACCCACCCTGGGTCACGTGCTCATCCCGAGGAGATGGCCAGGAGGGTGAGATGAATAAGCTGACCGTGTAGGCGTGGCCACACATCCTGGGAGCTGGAGGCCGGGTCAGCCTCACAGGGGCCTCAGGAGGAAACTCCCAAAAGACCAGAATGGAAGTAGTGCAGTTCAGGGTTGGTGTTCTGCACCCAGACGCTGACATGCTCATTTTGCAATGAGGGAATGAGGCCCGGAGGTGGCCAGTGACTTGTCCAGCACCAAGCTGGCATCTTTGGGAGCCTTAGAAAACCTCTGCAAACCACCAGGAGCTTTTCTGTTAAATTTTGGAAGTGAAAGGGATGCCTGCTGCCTACCATGAGATGGAGTGGTTTCGGAGGTCCTGGCCAATGGGAGCAGACAAGATGATGAAATTAGAGGCATAAGCATTAGGAAGGAAGCCAGTGTAACAAGATAAGAAAAAGAAATAAGTGTACACATTGGAAAAAAAAGCAATGCTTTCATTCTTTCACATAGACTATATTTAATCCACTGCACTTAGAAAATCCAAGAGAATGTGTTGAATAACAGAGCCAGTAGGTACGACACACAGCACACACCCAGGGCGCACTCAGCACGCCGCCGGTATAGTGCGCTGTGGTGGGCGCGGTGCGCGGTCTGGTACACGTCGGTCCCCAAGGTGGTCCCCGGGAACCACCCGTAGCAGGTCGCCGTCCTTCAGGAGGCAGCTCCGCCCCGCCGCTCCCACCCCTTGTCCGCCTCCGCACTCCTCCTTGCCCGCAGGACCCTTCGAGGATGCCCTGAAGCTGCACGAGCGCTCTGTGGCAGCGGGCGCAGCGGCAGCGCACCCTCCCCTGGAAGACCAGTGGCCCAGCCCCCCGACCCGCCGGGCACCCATCGCCCCCACGGAGGAGCAGCTGCGGCAGGAGCCCTGGTACCACGGTCAGATGAGCCGGCGGGCGGCGGAGAGGCTGCTGAGAGCCGACGGGGACTTCCTGGTGCGCGACAGCGTCACCAACCCCGGGCAGTACGTGCTCACCGGCATGCACGCGGGGCAGCCCAAGCACCTGCTGCTGGTGGACCCCGAGGGCGTGGTAAGGCACCAGGTGCCGCGCGCCGCGTTGGAGGCGGGGCCTGGGTGGCAGGGGCGGGGCCAGGGCTGTGGGCGGGGCCAGGTCAGGAAGGGGGTTGGGTGAATGGGAGAGGGCCTGGGGGCTCTGCCCGGGAAGGTCCGGGCAGCAACTTTCTGCCCAGGGCCCCGCGCACCCGACTTCCTAGCGCCCTTTAGGATTAATGCAGTATTTTTCCAATTACAAAGTCTTTGTGTTTACAGATTCTGTTCCCGTTTACCAGGTACTTCAGAATTACAAAGTAGTCCCAGTTTTAAGAAGAGTTTTAGAGTTTACAAATGTATTCCCCATCTATAAACATTTTGGGGGTTACAAATTCAAGGCGTTTCAGGGTTTACGAAGAACCATATTTCACTGTAAGGTACACTTTGCTTCACATATTTTCGTCACTAATTCATCTTACAAATAATGATGTCTTTGAGGGATAAATATAGTATTTTCAGTTTTGCATATATTTTAGGGTTTACAAAGCATGTTTCAATTTCAAGGAGTTTTAGGGTCCAAAAGTTACTGAATTGCCTCAACCCTCTGACACATACTTTTCTCTCCTTTGACATCTCTTAAGTCTGGATTTTTTTTCCTATCAATTGCATCTTTGAACTGCATCGTTATTTAATTGGGAAGTTTTTGTTCCCTTCTCCTCGTGGTACATAAAATGGTGATGCATCTTACAGTTGCTTTGAGTCAGTAAGATTTGGCATTCTTTAGTTCCTAAAACGTTTTGGGGTTTACAAAGCATTTTCCGATCCTAGGAAACAATTCCAATGTCCAGTTCTAGGGTTTATGAAGCATTTTCCAGCATCCAAGGGCCTTGGGCTTTACAGGTTATTTTCCCGGGTGAGAAGATGCTTGAGGGAGTTAAGAGTGTCCTCAGAATTTACCAGGCGTTTTTACTCCGTCCCACTGAAGGCTCGGCACTGCCTTGGGGCTAGGTGTGCCCCTTGTCTCTGTGCACAGGTGCGCTCAGGTGGAGGGTGGCTGTGTGGCCTGGCCAGGTAAGGCTATGGCTCTTGGCCTCTGTTCTTTCAGCATCCTTTGCTCAGTTTCCCAGCCTTGCTGCTTTCCGTGGCTGCCTGTGGCCCGGCGCCTCACTCTGTCTCTACCTCCACCTTCTCAAGGCCTTCATCCGGTGTCTGTGTCTGGGGTTTACTTCTCTTAAAGCGTCACCAGTCACTGGCTTTTGGGCTAGCTGGGTTAGCCAGGTTGAGCTCATCTCAAAACCCTTCACATAATCACCTCCGCAAAGATGCTTTTTCTAAATAAGGCCCCGTTCACAGGAGTCAAGACATGGACGTATCTTTATGGGACCACCATTCAACCTGTTTCAGGAAGTGTGGCCTCAGAATCCCATGTCCACACCTAGTTACGGAATTCTGAGGCCGATTCTGCGGCAGAAGTCCTGGGAGTCTTGAGCCCGGCGGCTCTCAGATTTGAGCACACATCAGAACCACGGGGGCTTAGGAAAACACAGAGCTGAGGCAGCAGGCCCCTGACACGCTCCCAGTGAGCTGATGCCGCGCCCTCTGGTCCTGCAGGTGCGGACGAGGGACGTGCTGTTCGAGAGCATCAGCCACCTCATCGACTACCACCTGCAGAATGGGCAGCCCATTGTGGCCGCTGAGAGCGAGCTGCACCTGCGAGGCGCCGTCAAGCGTGAGCCCTGAGCAAGGTTGTGTAGTGAGACCTGGAATTTACCCCTTGCCAGATTTTTTTCTAATGTCAAAAACTGAAGAATAATTCACAAACCACGTAATTCACCCAATCAGAGTGTATAACTCAGTGGTTTCCATTATTCAGTGTTGTGCTATCATCCCTCTATCTAGGTCCAGAACATTCCATAACCCCAAAAAGCAGCCCACCCCCCAGCCCCCATGAGCCCATGTTCTGCGGATCCCCCTGCTGTGCTCATGTCACAGAAATGGGGTCACACAGTGTCTGGCATCTCTCCGAGCACCGTGTGTTCAGGGTCTGTCCACGTGTGGTGCATGGCAGGGCTCTAGTCCTGTTCGTGGCTGTGTGATGCTCCATGTGTGGGTGGACGCGTGTGTGTGTCTGCTCCTGTAACGGCCGTGTCCTTCCCGCCTCTGGCCACTGTGAACCCTGTGGCTGTGAGTGTGTGGGCACGTTTTCTGGGGATGTGTTCTTGTTGCTGCTGGCCGGTGGTGCCCAGGAGTGGAGGTGATGAGGTGTGCTGTAACTCTGTAACTGTGACAGTCTCTGGGAGGAGGTGGCCCTCGGCTACCCTAGACGAGGTCCAGGTGCTTGGGCCTGGGAGGGCTGTGTGGCTGGTGGCCTGTGGAGACGAGAAGTTGAATCCTTGGCCTTTAGCTTTTGGGGCTGGGGGGGGGCCAGGGACGGTTTTGAGCAGGGCAGCAACAGGCTGGTCTGGGTGATTCCAGGGCCTTTTGGGCAAAAGAGGGTTCTGGGGTGAAGTGGGAGGCGGTCCAGGCCGGAGAGTGTGGCTGGGCTGGGGTGTAGAGGGGTGGGGGTGGCATGCGCACACTTTGGGGAGGAGAGAGACAGTTGCTGGGGGCTCGGCTCTGGAGGGAGGGCCGCAGGGGAAGGGGGTGGAATTTCCCAAAGGCTGAGCACAGAGGAGCTTCTGGGCCAGGTTGCACGGCTCTCCTGTCCCCATGACAACGGTCTCCTTCCTGCCTGCTCCCCTCTAGGTGTGGACTTCCTCCCTGCACCCAGCCAGGCCTCCAGTGCAGGCAGAGAGGGGGTTCCCAGTCTGGGGAAGGGCTTCAGGGATTGGGGTGGTCCTGCGGAGCACCAGGAATGACCGTGGGCTGTGCATTTGCACATGCCTGGGTATGATCTGCCTCACTTCTCTCCCTGAGAGGTTGGGACCCCATAAAGAATGCTGATGGCAGTAATAGTAGCGGCTAACAGCAGTTGCTGAGTCCAGGCACCACCCTCAGCCCCTCCTGCACCGTTACTGGCTCCCATGTAGTTCTGAGATGGGTACTGTTGTTGGCGTTCTTGTGCAGAAGATGAGACAGCACAGAGAGGTTAAAGTGCTACCTCAGGTCACACAGCAGGAACATGGGGCTGCTGGGACTCGATCGCCTGGCCCAGCCTGAGGCCCCTTGCTGGATCACTTTGCTGCCACGTAACTGAAGTTTGCAGCATCAAATGCTTGAACCCAGGTCCCTGGGTGCTGCCTCAGCTGACCCTTTCCCCTCTGCTTTGTTCCCAGGTGATGGTTCTCAGTGCCTGGCTCTTGTCCCCGCTGCCCACATGCCCCTGCTGTGGCCTTATGGACCCTCAGCCTTTCTCTGGACCCTGGTGAGGCTGGAACCGTGTCTCACCTTCCTCGGCACAGGCTTGTGGAAGCATCCTTCTCCAGCTGGCGCTGGGCTGGGCTGGATTGACCAGGGCCCCTGCCTGCCTCCGTGCTTCGCCTCCTGGAGGGAGGGTATATATACCAAAGACAGAACCTTTCTTCGCCTTTCAGTAACAAAAAGCAGCCCTCTGACTTGGAGCCAGCCAGGTCCCTGGTGGGGAAAGGAGGAGCCTCTGTTTTCCCAGCTGGACTTCAGCTTATCTCCCTGGAAGGGGAGGATTCCCAATTCCCTGGCATGGAGATGGATTCCTGTCCTAGCCGGGCTCAATTTTTCCACAGGAAAAATTGGTGCGGTTGTCTTTTGGGGAGAATTGAGGTGGTTTGGGTCCTCAGGCTGGGGCTTGTGCTGATGTTGACATGGGAGGCATTCTTGGGGCTCACCTAGGATGATAGGGGCATCCAGGCGACTCCAAGAGGATTGACCTGTGGGGATGGTTGCAAGGCCCCCACCCTCCCAGCTGGCTGTCTGTACTTAACATTTGGAAGCTGTTTGTAATTAAATCTGGGAATGACCAGGAGGAAAGCCAGCCTAACTGCACATTAAGGAGCCCTCCTGGTTTGGGGGGCTGGGGGCAGAAAGCCAAGGTGGCATCTGGTGTGGTCTCCGTGGTTCTGGAGGAGGTGGGGGCCAAGCGAGGTCTTGGAGATGGAGAGGAAGGAGCTGGGCCCGTGGGTGTGCCCCTGTTGCGGGTGGGGAAGGCAGGTCACTCTCCCAGAAGCCCCAGTACCTCTGAGAACATCTGTTTTTATCCCAAGAGAAGGCACACCCTGACTTCGTTGGAAACATCCTGGTTTATCTCAAATGTTACAAACCTCTCTTTCTCACTGTCAGCCTGATTTATCTGGCAAAAAGCCCCTTATTTCCTTCTCCAAATGACTCCTAACTTTCCCCTAAAAACGGCCCGACTTGTCGGGCCCCAGCTGCTCTCTTCCCCATTTTCTCTAGATGTTCTTTCTCAGACTTTCACCTCTACATGGCCCTCAAAGCCGCTTCTTCCCCTGAGGCCAGCTTCCTTCTATAGTGCCCTCACTTCTATTCTCCAGACCCTCCCTCACATGATTGCTAAGACCCCCATCTCTTCCCAGGACCCTCCTCTAACCCCTCCTACGAATATGGGGGCATCTCCTCCACAGAGGTCTCTGTTCCCCGCCACCTCCCCTCCAGGGCCACCTCCTCGCCAGGGTCACCTCCTCCCCAGGCCCACATCTCTGGGGAGGGTTGTCCTTTCTCCACGGTCAGCAGGCCCCACCCCGTGCCCAGTGATGGGTCTGGGAGCTGGGAGCCTGGCTCCTGCTAGGTCCTCTACACCTGTCTTCTGCCCTGTCTACCTTCAATTATTCAGTTAACAAAGGTTCAAATTC
The DNA here is from genome assembly GCA_032199065.1 of Smutsia gigantea. Lineage (NCBI taxonomy): Eukaryota > Metazoa > Chordata > Mammalia > Pholidota > Manidae > Smutsia > Smutsia gigantea. The sequence continues at coordinate 36,013 of JAVSCE010001462.1, read as the reverse complement.
TGCTGTGTAGCTTTAGACCAGTCACTTCCCTTCCCTGACTAGGGTGTACTGCAGAGTCAGGCCACTCTTTCATGCCTCAGTTTCCTTATCTGGGAATAAGGGATGATGACCCTCCCCAACAATGGGTTAACCTGAGCTTTGTGGGGCCCAGGACCCCTCCTGCAAGCCCAGGAGCTTGCAGACAGGCTATCTGCTCCCCTTTTCCAGGGGAGAAGACAGAACTCAGAGGGGAAGCCCTTGCTCTGAGCTGCAGGGGCTCAGAGTGACTCCTCAGGGCTGGAGCCCACATCTCAGGCCTGTTTTTCTTCAAGCCACCTCCCTGTGCTTCCTCCAAGCCAGCCTGCTGGATGCCACCCACAGGGAGCAGCCTACCACTCAAGCCAGGCTCCTGCCCACTTCGTGTGAACCCACACCCGCCTCCCGTACAGCTCCCTCCCTGTACAGTGGGTCCCAGGTTGGGGATTGAGAACAGAGATCGCCCAGCATGAGGTGATGGGACTCAGGATGGGAGGGGCTGGTCAGTGCTGTCTGGGCCACCATCCCCAGCTTGGATCTGAGGCTAGCAGCCTCCCATCTCTGATTCCAGGAAGGCTGCAGCTAGGGTGGGGTGTAGGGTGAATCCTGGGGTTTGAGCCACAGGGCTCTGCAGAGGTTCTGTGGACCAGGAGAGACTCCTGACCACGAAGCCAGCTGGAGCCCTAACCCTACTCCCACCCCTTCCATGGTGGGTCTGCAGCAGCCCACAGGGCAGGCGTTTGGGACCCACCCTCAGGTACCTTTTCCCTCTGGGCTTCAGTTTCTTCAGCCCCCAAAAGAGATGGGGTGAGGGAAAAGGGGTGGGGCTTCTTGCTGAACTTGGTTGTCAGGGGTCAGGGTTCTGGGATTCCCTCCAGTGCCTGGCAAGGCCTCCCCTGAGTGTCCCCTTCCTCACCAGGAGCAGCGTCCGTGAAATGATGACAGCCAACACTTACACTGCAGGTTTTCTGTGCCGTATTCTAAGCACTGTGCAGAGGAACCTGTCGAATCCTCACCCTCATGCCATAATTCAGGAGCAGCTTTTATATCCATGGGCCGCCAAGGAGACGAAGCCATAGAGGAGTTTGGACACTTGCTAGAAGTCACTAAGCAAGAAGTGTTGGCAGTGGGATTCAGACCCAATCTAGCAGCTCCAGATTAGTCCTAGCTGCTCAGTGCAGAATAAACTCACCCTCTCCTCCCCCAACCCAATGAGGAGGAGAGAACCTGCCCCTAGCTGGGCAAGGGTGAGTAGGGAGTGAAGCCCCCAATGCTCAGGCTGGCCTGTCATCAGGACACCCGGCACTGTCCCTCCTCAAAGACTCAAGCACTTAGTTCCCCCTCCTGGACCCTGGTGTTTCTCCATGCAACAGAGAAAGGTGGCTCATGGCCCCCGAGCCCCACTCCCGCCTGCTGTACTGGGGTACTTATTCACTCATTCGTCTGGCAGATATTTATTAAAAACCACAGCATCCTGGGAACGCTGCAGGAATAATCAACCAAGTAATTGCTCTAGGGCATTCTTCATGATAACAGGGGTTGACAGTGGGCTCAGTTGGGCTTGTGATGTGGGGCTGGCCCAGGCTGGCAAGCACACTGGGCTTCCTGGGGCGATTGTGAAATGACACCTTCATTGGTATGTGCTCCCTCTGTCATACCTTGTGGCCATGCCAGCGTTGCCCCAGCAGAAAGAGGGGGCTCAGTGTTTGCTGGACGAGCAGAGCTGAGGCAGACCTTTTTTGTGGAGTCAGAGCCAGCTCTGAGCCTCACTTTCCTGACCTGGACAATGGGGTTCTGAACCCCACCACACTCCCTGGCCCAGTCGGGTTGCTGGAGGGGCAGGGCCTCCATCCAGCTCCCTCCTGACCCCAGTGCCCCTTCTGCTGTTGAACCAGCAGTCACTCCAGGCCAGCTCCCATCCCAGCTGGGAACACAGGAGGGTCCCAGATGATCGTAACTGGATAAAGCCCAGGAGTCCCTTTGGGTCAGTCCTGGTGATACTTAATCCTGTGGATTATCACCAACACTCCATCCAGGATGGGTTGGCCTTGGGCTCCAGAAGGGAAAACTGAGGCTGGGAGTGAGGGAGCCGGAACCCCATCCAGAGGGATCTGTGGTCTCAGGAGCTGCCAGTCCTGGGACTGCATCCTGGTCTCCCCATGGGCTTCCGCATCTGGGAATAGCCGAATCACCTTTTCCTGTCACCAATCCTGCAAATAGGATTTACCTGTGTACTGGTGGTCGGTGTCCTCCGACTGGGAATCCCCCCAAGGCGGGGGCTGGGCCCTGGGTCACAGCGGGGTTCCCAGGTCCAGGTCACCGTCCTGCGCCCAGGTGTCCACGCGAAATGCAGGAGCAGCCCCTCGCCGGCTTCCTGCGGCTGCACATAGTGGTGGTGGGCGGTACACCCCAATTTCTAGAAGGAGACCCTCACCTTGGGACGGGGTGTGGCAGTCGGGAGGACTTCGCGAAGTCTGGCACTGGGAAAGTGCTAATCATAAATTCAGCCACAGCTGTTATCACAGATGCTCCCCGGGGAGATGGCCCACCGTGACTGTGGGTCTGCAAGTGACTGAGGCAGGGGCTTGGGGCTTCCAGGCCCCCGACTCCCTGGATCCGCAGTCACGAGGGGGGTGGTCATCGCGACCACCTGCCTCGCTCCCAAGGACCCCGTTGTCCTCACAGCCCTGACGGGCTTCCTGGGAGTGAGGGGCCGGGACTGCGGACTGGGGGCAGAGGCGTGACTGCGCAGGGGCCGGGGCGGGAGCTGCGTGGGTTCGGTGCTGCGGGAATCCGGGGACTGCGAGCTGGGGCTGCGGGGGTGGTGGTGAGGCCGCTGAGGGCCGGGGGCAGCAGGGATCCGGGGGCTGTGGGGCGGGGCGGGGACTGGGCCGGGGCTACAGGGGAAGTGGGTGGGGCTGCGCGGATCCCGGGGCTGCGGGCCAGGACTGCGGGTGCGGGTTGCCGAACGGGTCTTCGTCTGCGGGGATCCGGGGGCAGCTGGACGGGCCCGGCCGGGGGGGAAGGGGAGGCGGGCGGGCGGCCGTACTCGGAGGAATACGGCGGCGCGGCGGCCGGTTGGGCGGTTTCCCGCCGCCGCCGGTGAATGAGCCCCACTGCGCTGCCGCCGCCGCCTGAGTGGAAGCCGCGGCCGCGTCCCCGAGCCGTCCTGGCCTTGGCGCCGCGACCCCGCGTGTCCGCTTGCAGCATTTAGCCTCGGGCCGCCGCCCAGGCAGGTGAGTTCAGGGACCCGGCTCACTCCGGGGGGCCCGATCCCACCCCCACCCCCACCTCCACCCCGAGCCGAGGCCAGCGGGAGGCGGGGAGGGCAGGGGGTCCGCTTGCTGCGCTGCCAAGCCCCCAGACCCACCTACTCTTCGTCCCTCACCCGTAATGCCTGAACCTTCGGCCCGCGGAGAAGCCACAGGTGGGTGGGAGCTGGAGGGGGGCGGGGCTGGGACTCCCCGGGGGCCCAGCCACCCCCGGGGCGTCTTCCTTGTGGACTGGGTGAGAGCCCTTCAGCAAGCGCGCCAAGATGCTCAGAACGGGGGTGGCGCGGGAGAGGGCCGCTTTCCCCCGGGAGCTTCCCGACTCCAGCGCGGCCCCCACCCCCCTGGGTCCTGGAAGTTGAGAGATCTCGGGGTGGGGAAGGGCGAGCTCGCCCCACCCCGGCCTGGGCCACGGCGCCTGCGACACCCAGGGTGACCCTGCTGGCTCCTGTCCCGGTGGACCCTCGGCGGCTGGGAGCCCGTCTTCCAGCCGCCAGCGCATGGGGCCTGCAGCTCCTGACCCTCGCTTCTCTTCTCAGTCTCTGCAGACACTCTACGGCCTCCTGCCTGCCGCCTGCATGAAGAAAACCAACATGTGGTTCTTGGAGCGGCTTCGGGGGTCCGGGGAGAACGGCGCTGCGGGGGCCGAGGGCGGGGACAAGGCCTCCAAGGGGCCCTTGTACAGCAACGTGCTCACGCCCGACAAGATCCCCGACTTCTTCATCCCCCCCAAGCTGCCCGCCGGCCCTGCGGAGCCCGAAGGGCAGGCCGAGCTGGGCCCGGCCGCATCCGAGCAGAGCCCGGCGTCGGCTGCGCCCCGCCGAGCCCCCCGGAGCCCCCGAATGCCCGCCAAGCTGGCGGCAGAGAGCAGGAGCCTGCTGAAGGCGGCCAGCCGGCACGTGATCCAGATCGAGAGCGCTGAGGACTGGCCAGCGGAGGAGGCCGGCACCAACGCCGACCCGCAGGCTCAGGGCGCCATGTCCCTGCCCTCGGTGCCCAAAGCTCACACGTCCTACGGCTTCGCCACGCTGGCCGAGAGCCCCCACACGCGGCGCAAGGAGTCCCTGTTCCACAGCGAGCACGGGGCCCTGGCCCAGGTGGGCTCCCCGGGCGCCGGGCGCCGTCGGGGGGCCACCAAGGCCAACGGGGGCGACGGGGTGCCCAAGGAGGCCAGTGGGGCCCTCATGAGCCCCAGCCGCTACTTCAGTGGTGGGGAGAGCGACACGGGGTCCTCCGCGGAGTCCTCCCCGTTCGGGTCCCCTCTGCTGTCACGCTCCGTGTCGCTGCTCAAAGGCTTCGCCCAGGACGGCCAGGCCAAGGTGAGCCAGCTCAGGCGCTCAGTGGGCCGCCACGGCTCCCTGTCTGCCGATGACAGCACACCCGACACCAGTCCCGGGGCCCGGCGCCGCCTGACCCGCAGGGCCGCCCCGGAGCCGGGCCCCGAGCCCGGGCCTGCGCCCTGCACCGAGCACGCGGTGCGCATGGGCCTGCGAGGCAGCGTGCGGCTGCTGGCCGAGTACCAAGCGGCCCAGGCGCGCCTGCGGGTGCGCTTGCTGGCTGCCGAGGGCCTCTACGACCGCACGTGCGAGGCGCGGAGCATCAACTGCTGCGTGGGCTTGAGCCTGGTGCCCGGCAAGCTGCAGAAACAGCGTAGCACCATCGTCAAGAGCAGCCGCCACCCCGTCTTCAACGAGGACTTCTTCTTCGACGGCGTGGGGCCCGCGAGTGTCCGAAAGCTGGCCCTTAGGATCAAGGTGGTGAACAAGGGCAGCAGCCTGAAGCGGGACACGCTGCTCGGGGAGAAGGAGCTGCCCCTGGCCTCCCTGCTCCCCTTCTCCTAAAGGCCTGGCGCCCCTCCCCTCTCCTCCCTCCCAAAACCCCTATGGCAGAGCAGGAGGCCATTTGGCCAGTCCAAGGGGAGGTGGGCTTAAACTCAGACCAGCATGGGGGCTGGAGGTTCTCTGGGTTGCCCATGGCGACCAGAATAATATTTTTCATGGATTACTTTTTTTGGAGGTGGAAGAGAGGGTCTGCTTGGGAGGAGAAAGGGCTGCTTTGCTGGGCTCAATGTCCCTGGTACCCCAAGTTCCACACTGCCACACGCCTTTCAGAAAAGGAATCCTTGCCAGGAGGCGGCCTAGGGGATCTCAGACCTAGAGGCCACCAGTCCTGAGGCCCATCTGAATCCTTTCTCTGTTGCACCTATGTCCTCCTTTGCAGGCCTGCCAGACTCCCCTGTCAGCAGTGCCAGGCCTGGGTCCTGCCAGCGGTGCCCCATGGGCAGTGGGAAGCACCCCTCCCAGGTGAGGCTGTCTCTGGGCAGCCTTAGGTCCTCTCAGGCCCCTGAGGCAAGAGCCAGTCAGAGGGAGGAGGGTGACATGTCTGAGAGCCTACCTGGTAAAAGACAGTTGGAGAATGGAGACAGCAGTCCCAGACGATGAAATTTGGAGCTGTCGCTCCTCCCCTGTCCCCGGGAGTAAGACAGTCCTGTTGTCAGCTGCTTTCCTTCAATGCTGTTTTGGCTTGCTTTACGGGCACAGGCCTGTCTGGCCTGTCCACCTGCACCTGCTCTAGACCCCCAGCCCTGCTGGGGCATCTGAAGCCTCCCTCCCTCCAAGGGGGTTGCTCAGAAGATGCCCAGGGAGCAGCCCCAGCCCCTGTTCTTCCCTGCCCTTCCTTGGCTGCCACCCTGCGTTCCTCCCATGCCTTTGGCAACTGGACGCCAGGGAGTGGTGCCTGATGACTGATGGATGGCTTTTATTGCACGTGTGAATAGGTTTTGGTTAGAGTGGGTGGGAAAAAGTGACAAAGGAGCAGGCTGGGGGACCCTGGTGGTGGCTTTTCATGCTGCTAGGTTGCTGCATGGACTTAATTATTTTATCAGTGCGTGGGTCCTTGAAAGATTTTTATGGAGGTTTTCCAGCTCAACCAAACAGAAGAAACGATAGTTTGAATCAGGGGCCAGGCCAGCTGTGCCCCTCTGTGTGTCCTGGGCTGCCCGCTGGGCACTGATGGACGAGGGCAGTCCATGGGGATCCTGGGAAACTCCCTGTTCAAACATTGCCCCTCCCGACTCAGTTTTTCTAAATCCTGGGGTGAGGGGTGGTGAAGGAAAATGTGTTCCCATCTGCATGCCTGCGAGACATCCCAGTGCATCCTTGAGACTGGGAATGAAGGGCCCTTGGAGCTGGGGTCCCTTGCTGTGCCCCCCCACCCCGGCCTCCATCCTGGGCCAGTGCCTTCTTGCAAACTCCTCCTCGCATCAAAGGGGATCCCCCTCACTCTGGAATGTGGGGGCCACCCCGGACCAGACTTGTGTGCTGGAGGGGGCAATGGAAGTTCCTGCATGGAGTTAGATGCTTGGAGCTTGCACCCCCTCCTCTTCTCTCTGACCCTGACCTTTCCCACCCCTTTTCCCACCTGGTCTCTTTATATGCCCCCACACTGACTGGTTCTTTGTGTTCCACATTGACTGTGGGTAAATCTTTGAGACACCCTCCTCCAAGTGTGTTTGTTTATAAATGCTGTTTTTAGTGCAATAAAGGTGTTTCAGGAATGCGGGGGTGGAGATCTGCTTGTTTTGTTGTTGAATGACGAGAGGAATTTTGCCTTGAATTTCAGGGAGGATGGTGGGTGACTTCAAGATCACTGCAGTCCTCTCAACCCTTTGGGAACACCTGGGTCTCTCTTTTGCTTGGGGTGGAGACAGGGAATCCCTGGGGATCCCGTGGCCCTGGTAAAAAGACAGTGAATAGGTCTGTGTGCGGCCCCTGCATCAGCCCACAGTGCAGGGCCATCTCGCTGCATTCGGAAACTTGCCCAGGGCAGCCAGGACTGGAGGCCACACCCTCTCTGTGGACAACAGTAGGGGATGCCAGGGGCCTTCCCAGGTTTGTCCACTTGGGAACAATGCTGGGCATGTAGCTCCATCGCCGATGGGACCCTGTTGGATGCTGCTGGCTGCCAAGAGACGTGTTCCCAGCGACCTTTGGCTCGTTCTCATCTGACCTGCTCAGTCCTTGCCATCAGACAGGAATAGAAAGCATTTCAGCCAGGAGGCCAGCCCCGCCTCTTGTTATTCAACTTGGAGAACCCCTGGCCAGGGGCAGCAGGCAGAGCCTGGGTGCCAGGCGTCTATGTCTGTGTTTTCACATAGGCTGTTGCCTTTACTGGGGTGCCTCCCGATCCCCAACTTTTCTGCTTTTAGGCTTCAGCTGAGTTGGCACCTCCTCCAGGAAGCCTTCCCAGTCCTCTCGCTGGGGAAGCAGCCTTTTCTCTGTGTGTCACGTGTCCTATCTCAGCTCCCAAGCTGTCCAGACTTGAGTCTATCTCCATCACCGGAGGTGGGACAGGTTCATCTTGATCAAAGTGTCCCCAGTTCCAACACCATGCTAGGTACCCAGGAGGCTTTTGACTGGTGGTGAATACATGGAATGCCACAGCGTGACCCAGCTCTGAACTGGTGATCTGTTGGGGGAGACAAGTCCTGCACCGGGAGGACAGGGGAGTGGCCAAGGCTCCACTGGGTGCCCCCTCACTGCCGGCTCAGAGCTGGGTTCCTCTGTGAGCCCACTGTCTCCCGGTGCAGGACTTGTCTCCCCCAACAGATCACCAGTTCAGAGCTGTGACGCTTGTTGTGACCCCAGGACCCACCCCTTCCTCCCCTCTTATCCCTGCAGCGCCCAGGTGTCAAGGCTGTCATGAAACCACCAGGAGCCTGTGTGTTGGGTTGGGTTCCTGAGCAACCCTGCACCCGCTGACAGCCCAGATGAGCTGTGCTAACGAGGCCCCGTTGGTCCCAGGATGTGTTGCCAGGGCAACTGGGCGCCTTCTCGCCTCTTCCTCACTAGCCGCTCATTGCTGGGCAGCCTGTGTGTGCGTGTGTGGTTGTGTGTGTGTATGCCATGCATGCACACACGTGACCATATGTCTGTGCATGCGTGTAATTGTGCGCCCCCTTGTGTGTACATTTGCATTTGTTAGTGTAGCCACATGTGTGAGTGCAGTGGTGTTTGTGTACATGTCACAGTGCAGGCGTGACCACACGAGTGTAGCCATTATATGTGTTAGCAAGTGTGTGTACATGTGTGCTTGCATGTCTATACAGGTTGTACCCGCATTTCTGTGTGCATGTGGGTAACCTTGTAAGTGTATGCACGTACATTGCTATAGAACAGTGTAACTGCATGTGTGTGCTTGTGCATATGCCGTGACTGCTCTGTGCCTTGGGGTGTCCAAAAGGGCATAACGGGCCCAGTATCTCAAGCAGGCCCCTCCCTCCCTCTCCAGGCTGGTTTCTCTCTGGGATGGCCCTTGACCATGTTTTTCCACTCTGCTATCAGGTCTGCCACCCTGCCCTCTTCCTCAGGGTCGCCCCACCTTGACGATGTCTGACCTCCCTCATTTTCCTTGCCAGTGTCGTACTTGCCTTATAATATCATCAGATCAGAATGATCTGTTGCAGCGCCTGCAGCTTCCCCATGCTCAGCCCAGGGTGCAAACCAAGGAGGCATCAGCTCTCTCCTTGCAGCTGGGCTGCCTTCTGATGTGGGCATGCAGGGCCACCCCCAGCAGCAGGCACCTGATGGTGCAAATCACAAGCCAGTGCCCCTTTCTCAGAGTGGAGCCAGCACAGGAAACACAGAGCCAGATGTCTGGTGACCTGTGGGCACCTGGATCCAGCTGTGCCTGAAGCCCACAACTGAGCACCATTCAGTTCAGAGCCAGTAAAGTCGTTTTTTCGCTTAAGCCAGTTTCACCTTTCTTTTTTTCATTTGCAGCCAAAGCACACTGATACTGCGAGTCTCCAGTCTGAGTGAGGAGAACTGCCGCCCTAGGGGTGTGTGGTCTGCCATGGGGAAGGGAAGTCCTGAAGGGAGGACAAAGCTGCTGTCAGGGCATCGCTCACGCAGGGCTTTGCCCAAGCAACAGAGCCTGAACCAGGGAAGGAAAGGGGCAGGTGGAGGCCCCCGAGGCACAGCCAGGGCCAGGCCCTGTGGTTTGCATCTTGCCCCAGCAAGGCCACGGCCCCACAGCCTTGAACTCCACATGGGGGCCCACCCTGTGCTGGGCACTCCACTGAGGGCCTGGAGATCTGAGCTCTGACCTGCGGGGCGGGCTCTGGTGGAGTGCAGCCCCAGTTTCCCACCTGGGCAGGTCATGTGGCTCCTCTGGGTCTGGCTTTCCCCAAGAGGAACGCCTGGGCTGTGAGGGGCCACACCCCCATGTGCAAAGAGCCCGATGCCCCGATGGATAGAGGACAATTAGCATAATCACATTAGGAGGAAAACTGTAGGCGGCCATCAGGGCCCACTGAGAGGCTGCCTTCCTCCTTCCGCTGCACCTGCCCCCTTCTCCCAGTGTGGGACTCGATTAAGCTTTTGTTTTCTTCTCAGCTCCTGGTGCTGGAAGGGAGGGGCTGCTGACAGGAGGAGAAAAATGACTCCAATAAAAAGGAACCGCTGGAGAGAGCTGACTCTCAAAGCGCCTTTCCTCCCAATGCAGAGCCTCTATGCCCTCTGCCACTGGGCGGCCATGGGGAGCCTGGGGCGTTTGTCCAGTGGCAAAGGCCTGGGTCCTAGTTCCACTGCTCAGCTGGCTGCCTGACTGCTGGGGCTCAGTGCATCTCTGTGCAATGGAGGTGCTCAAACGCCAGCCTCTACGCATGTGCAGCGGGAGAGAGTGACCTGCTGAATCCTCACCCAGACTCTGTGGCCCCATGCACACCTAGGGAAACCGAGACATCAGGAGGAAAAGTGGCCTGCCCAGAACCGCTCAGCTGGCAGGTAGCAGGACTGTCCCCGCTGCCTTCCCTGGGAGGTACTGACCCCTTGCCCTCCAGGCCCCACTTGGGTTTGAATTATGACAAGTCACTGCATCTCTGTGACTCAATTTCCTTTCTAGTACCCTGCATCATGCCCCATGGTGGAACATGCATGGCGCCCAACCGTGGTGCTGGGAGAACTGCAGGCCCTGCCCGAGGGCTGTGGGGTGACTGGTGGGAATTTCACCTTGCCCAGAGGGACTGGGAGGTCCGTCCAGAAACCATTCTTGGTTCAGGGTGTGGCCCTGGGTCACCGAGTCAGTGGACCTGGGCGCTGAGGTTGGCACATGTGCAATCCACCCAGCGGGCCTGCGATGGAGCCCGGCGGTTGTGGTGTCCACGTGCTCTTCCCTGGCCAAAGGTGGCCTGCAGAGCCAGAGTCCTGCTAGACCCTTCCAGAGAATCACTGGGCCTGAAGGTGGTCTGTGGACCCCCGAAGTTGCAGTTGGTGTTTACGAGTGGAGACTGTGTCCTGTTTCCAGCTTGGTTTATCCCCAAGCCCCCAGCCATGCCCTTCCTGGGAGCTCATGGCATGGGTTACCATGGTGCTGTCTGAAGCCACCAGACTTGCTCCTAGACTCCCCCTCCCTCTGCCTCCCTAATCCCCAAGTCCCAGGATTAGGCCACCCTTTGCCTGGGGTTTGAGTGGCCCAGAGGCTCTGGTCCCCTCCACCCTCTGTTTCTCCCCACACCCCGACCTGGCTCCCCACATGCCCTACAGAGGACCCTGAGCAATACCCTCCCCCTCCCTGATCCTCAGTTTCCCCTTGAGGAAAAGAGGTGTTATGGCTGCACCCTGCTCCGGGGCCTCGGGTGGTGGCACAGCTGGGTTTCCAGAACATTCGCAGCATGAACCTCACGCACACGTCCACCCCTGCAGACCAGCAGGTTGTGAGGCCGCTTCAGAGGGGACTGAGCTGTGTGGATTCTAAATTCAAGGGAAACAGGGCCGATCAACAGCCTTCCCAGGGCAACACCATAGGCTTGGGAACAATTTGCCCATTTACAGCCTATCAGCCGTCCCAGGGGGGGCAGGGACAGGCATCGTGTCGTGCACGCCCACGCTCCTGACCCACAGAATCCACAAGCATAGGAAATGGTTGCTTCTCATTAGTAGGCCTTGGGGTACTTATCCAGTCTAGTCACTGGAACACCTGTCCTTGGCAGGGGAAGAGACGTGTGGGCACTCTGAGGTGAGGAAATGCTCAGCCCCCTAGGACCCTGAGGAGGCCGCTGGTCCGAGAGGCAGACTCTGCGGCACTTTGTCCCAGGGGCAAACAGCCTTTGGTTAATGTCTCAGAAAGACCCTCCAGTCCGGGAGGAAGGGGGACTTCTGGCCATCACAGAGCCTGAGGGGGCAGCTGTTGTCACATCCAGATAAGGGGGTGGATGTCAGGACCAGGGAGGCATAGAGGGGGCAGAAATACTTGAAAGAAACTGAGGTTGAGCCCCTCCAGGATGAGCTGCGGCTGGATGTGGACCCCCTCTCTGAGCCTCACTCCCTCTCCCACAGGCAAACTGGGAAGGTCGGCCTTCCAAACAGACCTGGACATTCCCTGGGAAGAGGGAACTGCCAGTGACCCAGCAACTCAAGGTGGAGCGAGGAGGCAGCACACAGAGAACATGCTGTGCAGCTCCCTTCCTGTGAAAGCTCGGGAACAGGCATCAGAAATCGGCCACGACAGAAGTCAGGACGGCAGCCCGCGGGGGCCGGGGGGCTTCTGAGCGGCTGTCACTGTTGGTATTTTCCTCTGGGGAGAAAGTTGCTGTGCTGAATTTGCTGATAGATGTTCATGGAGCTAGCAAGAGTCAAGTACCAGATATTAAAGAAATTCTTACAACTCAGCAACAAAAAGACTGACGACCTAGTCAAAAAATGGGCAAAGGACCTGAACATACATTTCTCCAAAGAGGATAAACAAATGGCCGGCAAACCATAAAAAGATGCTCGACATCGTTGGTCACCAGGGAAACGCAAATTGGAACCACAAAGAGACACCACCTCACCCCCATAGAATGGCTGTGGTCAAGAACACGGCAAATAAGTGTTGGTGAAGCTGTGGAGACGGCGGAGGCTTCCGCATTGCTGGTGGTAAAACAGTGCCAGCCGCTGTGGAAAACAGACTGGCATTTCCTCAAAGAGTTACACATGGAATTCCACGTGACCCAGCAAATCCCCTGCCAGGTGGACCTAAAGGAAAACTTTTCCTCAAACAAAAATTTGTACATGAATGTTAATAACAGCAGAATTCACAGCAGCCAAAAGGTGGAAACAACCAAATGCCCATCAACTGGATGAACAGGTACATATATCCATCCACGCGGAGCACCACGCAGCCACAGAAAGGGGTGAGGCCCTGCCACAGGCTACACGTGGACGGGCCCTCAACACGGTGCTCAGCGAGACGCCAGACACAGTCGGCCACACGGCGTGTGACCCCACTTCAGTGACCCGTACACAACAACTGAATCCACAGACAAAACATGGGCTCGTGGGTGCCGGGGGGCTCGGGGAAGGGTGGGCGGACAAGGCTGCTTGTGGGGTGATGGGATGTTCTGCGAGTTGCATATTGTGAATGTAGTAAATGACCCTGAATCATTTACTATGAAATGTTTAATTTTGAAAGACCTTACTGAGCTTGATACATTCACGATTTACACACTTTACATAAGCAAAAACAATATTTCAATAAAAAGGAAATGAAAAATCATTTGCCAGAACCTGCAAATTTCTTACCTTCTCTTCCACCCCTGCCAGCTTTGGACTCACCCCCCAACCCCTCCCCTCCGCTCCCCAAAACGTTCTCCCCTCCCCCTCCCCCACCGACCTTCCCCATCCTGTCACCACTGTTCCCCACCACGCATTCACCCACAGCCCCCGCTGACCCTCCTGGACCAGGGTCCCCACTCTAACCCTATCCCTCCCCATCCTCCTTTCCCCTCCCCTCCACCTCCTCTTCCCACCCCATCCGCCTCCCCCGCCCCCCCGCCGTCTAACGACCCCTCCCCACTGCCCCCCACTGCCCTCTCCATCCCCCTCTCCCCGCCCCATCCGCCTCCACCCCACACTGATCCCCTGGACCAGAGGCCCCTCCGCGCGTGTTTCCCGGCACCGCCCACGGTCCGTCCTCCCCGCGGCCGCCAGAGGGCGCGTGTGAGCCCCGGGCCCAAGTCCCTGCTGCGCCCGCAGCCTCCGGTCCAGCGTCCCGGGGTGACGACCTGCTCCCGCGCCCCGTCGTCTCCTCTCACCGAACTCGTCCCACGCCGTCAGCCTCTGGTTGTTCCTCCCAAACCAGGCCGGTGCTGCCCCCGGGCCTTGGCGCTACCGTGCCCCTCCCCGGGGGGCCCTCCCTAGATCTCCACAGGATCCTCACCGCAGAAAGGCTTTTGGCCATCCAGCCTAGATGCACTCCCCGCGGTGTTTTCTTCCCAGCACTCTAGGAATGCCAGGACCATCTCCCTGCCCTTTCAAGCCTGGAGCAGGGCTTGGTGCATAGCACATGCGTGGCAAATATTTGCTGAATGGATGACCCAGTGAAAGACCGTCAAGACTCTAAGATGCTGCATTTTTTGAGGAGTCAGCAAGGCTGGGGGCGTGGGGGTGGGGGCGGGCTGGCACAGGGCTTCGCCCCTCCCGCCTTTGAAAGCAGCTGCAGACCCCCACTCACGCTCAACCTGCAGGCCCTCTCTGGCTCACTGGGAAGGGCTTTTGTACTCAGTGACCCTCAGCCTGGAGCGTTTTCACTGCACAGTAGTGAGGGTGGGCGAGGGGTGGGAGGACTGGAATCACAGTCCAGCTGCCGGGCTCCCTCTTAAGTCCGCCCTTGCACACTCGCCCAGGCAGGCCAGGAAGCCCTCGCATGGGTGCCTTTGTGCCGAGCCTGACCCCACACCGCCTCCCATCCCTGAGGCTCTCTGTCTTCCTGACACTCTGTAACCCGTTTTCCCTGTGTGCATGGGAGTCTCCCTGCTAAGACGTCAGCTCAGGAGGACAGACACTTTGGCTTGTGCGCAGCTGGATTTAGGGCCACCCTACTCCAGTGTAACTAAATCAAGTACCGGAAGCTCCTATAGACTCTGCTCAGGTTCACCACTGGTTGCATTTACCCCATTTGCTCTGCTCTGTCCTGTGTCTGCATCTACCTATTCCTGTGCTTACAGGTATCTATTATCTATAAGGCATATGCATATGTTTATATGCATTTTCTTGAACTGTTTAAGACTGTGTTGGAGGTACAATGCCCCTTCACCCCCAAACACACCACAGTATATTGTCTAAAAACCAAGGTCTCCTTTAATAACCCAGTGCAGTTACCAAGGTTAGAGAAATTCACAGTGACACAATATACAGATATAACCCACTGTTCATATTCAAATGTCACCAGCTGCTCTAATGATGTCTCAGTGGCCGGGGGGTGGGGGGGGCTTGGTACCCTAGGACAATGCCATGGCAAGAAATGCTGGCAGCCAGGTCAGTGAGCAACAGCTCAGATATGCCTGGGCTGGCTCTCCTGGGGAGCCAGCCTCAGGGAAGGGGCTCACGGGGAGGGGGAGGGCAGCTCCACCAAGCTTGGAGATGGTAGTGGCCCTGGGGTCAGGGTTAATGGAGCCCTGGAGCCCACAGGGGGTGAAGTTCCTCCTGGTCCTCTCAGATCACTGGGGGTGTGTGTTAGGAACTGAATATGTCTTTTTCGGGAGATACAATTCAACCCAGTGCAGGTAGAGTCTAAATTCCTGGATTCATAGGGTTTAAATATTAGTCAAGGCATTGCTGGAAGCCGGGGCACTGTCTCCGTTGTCATCAGCCCATCTGGGCATCTCCAAGCTGTTCCTGGTCCTGCAGGCTCTCCATCACTGCTCCATGCACACGATGCTGCCTCCTCTTGTCCCTCTCGCTCCAGACACTGGGGCCATCACCCGTCTGCCAGTTTCCTTTTCCCTGTGGGCAGAGCCTGGATGCTGTTGGGTGTCCATTCCCGCCCCTAATGATTCAGGGAAATTGTCCTGTCTGGGCACTGGCATAAATCCTCATTGGTGTCCCATCACTTTCCCTTTTGCTGGGGGCTGGTTTATGTGTGGGCATGTGACACCCTTCTGCCCAATGAGATGCGAGGGAGGCCCTTGGGAGGGGCAGCTCTTAGAAACCACCACATTTCCTGGCTCATGACCCCGTCAGTGACATGCCTGGACACCTCACGGCGGTCTCTTGGGCTCTCTCTCTTCTGTCTCCTGCTTCTACTTATGAGGGCCTTGTGGCTACACTGAGCCCACCCAGATAATCCAGGGTTATCTCTGCACCTCAAGGTCAGCCAATGAGCAACTGAATTTCAGCTGCAAACTCCTGTGCCCCTTGCTGTGTGACGAAACAGTCACAGGTCTGGGGACTCGGTCACGGACATCTTTGGGGACTTCTTATTTTGCTGACCACAGAAGACTTCCTGGCCCCTAAGAGGGAGGCCCATTGCAGCTTCATGAAGCTGCAGCCACATTGGTGCCCATCTGAGGATGAATATGATACAGAAGGAGGCAGCGCCCAGAGAATCAGAGCAGCAGAGTGGAGAGCGGTCCAGAGGCTCTGAATGGGGAGGCCTGTGGGGTGGAGTCCTGGGCACTGGAGGAGATAACATGCCGTCTTATCCATTGGAAGCAGGATTTTTCATTGCTTACTGCTGAAGGCGTCTGCAGAGGAAAATGCTAGCTGCTCCAAATCCTCCAGAAATAGAGCCGCAGTCTTCATCTAGGTGCCTGGCCCCAAACGGTGGCATCTCCCAGCCTCCTTGGTGCCCAACTGTGGCCACGTGACTGAGTTCCAGCCGGCAGGACATGAGCAGAAGCAGCTCTGCCTTTAAAGGTGAGGAGCACAGAGACCCGGAAACCACCCAAGCCCGTCACCACGGACAAAAAAATCCTGGTATATCTACTCTCCCCATTCGTATATAATGGACATCGATGAAGCTCACATGGTTTTGAGACAGAAAAGAACATAAATACAGTGGAAACATTCATGCAACTAGGTATTGATGAGTTCTAAAAATACCTAATAGTTTCTTTTTGCTTCATCTCACTAAAGTGATATAGCAAACATGGTGAGAAATAGAATGGATTTAAATGAGCTCTTCAGTTGCTAATAAACAAACATTAGAAAAGCAAGTATATTCTTCCAAGAAAGGCCTTTTACTGTATGTATGTTTATGGACATGCGGGTTTTTTTTTGGAGCAGGGCTGTGATGTCATCTATTTATTAATTTTTAAATTATACTTTTTTGAAAAATTTTTTATTTTGCTGTTATTAATATACAATTACATGAGCAACATTATGGTTACTAGACTCCCCCTATTATCAAGTCCCCACCACATACCCCATTGCAGTCACTGTCCATCAGCATAGTAGGATGTTATAGAATCACTACTTGTCTTCTCTGTGTTATACTGCCTTCCCCGTATCCCCCCACCCCACCCCCACCCCTGCTACATTATGTGTGCTAATTGTAATAGCCCTTTTTCCCCCCTTATCCCTCCCTTCCCACCCCTCTTCCCCAGTCCCTTTCCCTTTGGTAACTGTTAGTCCATTCTTGGGTTCTGTGAGTCTGCTGCTGTTTTGTTCCTTCAGTTTTTTTTTTAGTTCTTATACTCCACATATGAGTGAAATCATTTGATACTTGTCTTTTTCGGCTTGGCTTATTTCACTGACCATAATACCCTCTAGCTCCATCCATGTTGTTGCAAATGGTAGGATTTGTTTTCTTCTTATGGCTGAATAATATTCCATTGTGTATATGTACCACATCTTCTTTATCCATTCATCTACTGATGGACACTTAGGTTGCTTCCGTTTCTTGGCTATTGTAAATAGTGCTGCGATAAACAGAGGGGTGCATCTGTCTTTTTGAAACTGGGCTGCTGCATTCTTAGGGTAAATTCCTGGAGTGGAATTCCTGGGTCAAATTGTATTTCTATTTTGAGTTTCTTGAGGAACCTCCATACTGCTTTCCACAATGGTTGAACTAATTTGCATTCCCACCAGCAGTGTAGAAGGGTTCCCTTTTCTCCACATCCTCACCAACATTTGTTGTTGTTTGTCTTTTGGATGTTGGCCATCCTCACTGGTGTGAGGTGATATCTCATTGTGGTTTTAATTTGTATTTCTTGGATGAGTACCAATGTAGAGCATCTTTTCATGTGCCTGTTGGCCATCTGAATTTCTTCTTTGGAGAAGTGTCTATTCATGTCCTCTTCCCACTTCTTAATTGGATTATTTGTTTTTTGTTTGTTAATGTGCATGAGTTCTTTATATATTTTGGATGTTAACCCCTTATCGGATATGTCATTTATGAATATATTCTCCCCTA
The DNA here is from genome assembly GCA_032199065.1 of Smutsia gigantea. Taxonomy (NCBI): domain Eukaryota; kingdom Metazoa; phylum Chordata; class Mammalia; order Pholidota; family Manidae; genus Smutsia; species Smutsia gigantea. The sequence goes on along the minus strand of JAVSCE010001462.1, from coordinate 18,557 downwards.
CTGTAGGATGTCTTTTTGTTCTACTGATGGTATCCTTTGCTGTACAGAAGTTTTCAGCTTGATATAGTCCCACTTGTTCATTTTTGCTTTTGTTTCCCTTGCTCGGGGAGATATGTTCATGAAGAAGTCACTCATGTTTATGTCCAAGAGATTTTTGCCTATGTTTCTTTCTAAGAGTTTTATGGTTTCATGACTTACATTCAGGTCTTTGATCCATTTTTGAGTTTACTTTTGTGTATGGGGCTAGACAGTAGTCCAGTTTCATTCTCTTACATGTAGCTGTCCAGTTTTGCCATCACTAGCTGCTGAAGAGGCTGTCACCTCCCCATTGTATATCCAAGGCTCCTTTATCATATATTAATTGACTGTATATGTTTGGGTTAATGTTTGGATTTTCTATTCTGTTCCACTGGTCTGTGGGCCTGTTTTTATGCCAGTACCAAATTGTCTTGATTACTGTGGCTTTGTAGTAGAGCTTGAAGTCAGGGAGCGTAATTCCCCCTGTTTTATTCCTCCTTCTCAGGATTGCTTTGGCTATTCGGCGTCTTTTGTGGTTCCATTATGAATTTTAGAACTATTTGTTCCAGTTCATTGAAGAAAGCTGTTGGTATTTTGATAGGGATTGCGTTGAATCTGTAGATTGCTTTAGGTAGTATAGCCATTTTGACAATATTTATTCTTCCTAGCCAAGAGCATGGGATGAATTTCCATTTGTTAATGTCCATTTTAATTTCTCTTAGGAGTATCTTATAGTTTTCAGGGTATAGGTCTTTCACTTCTTTCGTTAGGTTTATTCCTAGGTATTTTATTCTTTTTGATGCAATTGTGAATGGAATTGTTTTCCTGATTTCTCTTTCTGTTAGCTCATCATTAGTGTATAGGAAAGCAACAGATTTCTGTGTGTTAATTTTGTATCCTGCAACTTTGCTGAATTCAGATATTAGTTCTAGTAGTTTTGGGGAGTGGAGTCTTTAGGGTTTTTTATGTACAGTATCATGTCATCTGCAAATAGTGACAATTTGATTTCTTCTTTACCAATCTGGGTGCCTTGTATTTCTTTGTTTTGTCTGATTGCTGTTGCTAGGATCTCCAGTACTATGTTGAAAAACAGTGGAGAGAGTGGGCATCCCTGTCTTGTTCCCGATCTTAGAAGAAAAGCTTTCAGCTTCTCGCTGTTGAGTATGAATGTTCGCTGTGGGTTTGTCATATATGGCCTTTATGATGTTGAGGTACTTGCCCTCTATACCCATTTTGTTGAGAGTTTTTATCATGAATGGATGTTGAATTTTGTCAAATGCTGGACATGCATTTTTATTGAACTATTTAAAATGCACAACATCTGGCTGGATACTAAGAATACAGATTGGGATGTATAGGAAATGTGACCAGCAAATTTAATATGTATTGCCCAAATACTTTCAGCAGAGGAAAATGTTTCCAAAAAGGACACTGGACTTTAATGGGTTACTTGGTTTCTCACATTTTTTGCCATTATTTTCTTCCACATACATACTATTAGCATTTTGTTCAGTTCAATGAACGTTTACTGAGTGGGACCATGCAAAATGTGTACAAAGGGCAAGAGATTATAGAAACAAACAAACAAATGTAAATACTGAAAAATTCCATATATATAAAGCTCGAATGTGGCCAACACTAACCGATGCTGTGAGAAGTCAGAATAGTAGATGTTCTCCAGGGAGGGGTGGGGAGCTGGCAGGGTCTGGGAGCTTCTGGGGGCCCATTCATGGGCGTGGTCTGCTATGAAGACTTCTCAAGCCTGGGCTTAGGACAGATGCGATTCCACGCTGACAAGTAAACAAGAGGAACAAGAGGAGGAGGTGCCTCCTTCCTGTTCCATTCCACGCTGGGCATGGACAGCCATACTCAGACTTCTATTTTAATGGCCTCAGGTCTCCTGGGTCTTTGCTGCAGCCTAGAAGCTATTTGCCACTCTGGGAGAAAAAACGGTCTCTTCATTGGGGTCAGAGAAATCAAACCCAAGAGTAGTGTCCTTTCTAGGGCTGAAGTCATAAATGTGAGTGAAGGACGGCTTGCTACTTTAAACAAGAGCAGATGTCGAGCATCTCCTCTCCTCTCACCACCTGGGCATAGGAGGCTGGGCTTTACACACACCCATTGTTCCCACCCCGGGGTGCTGCCCCAGGAGACATGTCCCCTGGGTCATGTCTAGGGACATTCGTGGCTGTCATGACAGGGGCGCTCCTGGCATCCAGTGGGTGGGTGCCAGGGTTCTGCTCAGTCTGCATGGCGCCCAGGATGGTCTCCCCCACACAACGATCCACGTGTCCGCAGGGCCGAGATGGGGAAAGCCTGCTGTATATTAATAAGACACAGTAGATGGGTGGCCGCACCTCTCCTCTGCCAGGTTCCTCTGAGAAGCCGGTCACCACGTGCCCCCTCTCAGCGCCCACAGCCTTGCCGGGCACTCCTGTTGTCTGCCCCGCCCACCCGGAGCTCCCTTTCCCAGCTCACTTATCCCTCTCATTTTGGGAGAACTTAATTTGGTGTTAGGGTGGGAATGGGGCAGGGCATCTCTACTCACCACAGTTCTGCCGCTTGCTTCTCCCAGGAACGGCCGTGCTGTGACGTTCAGTGGAAGGCTGGGACGCGAAGCCTTGCTACTGCTTGTCCGGAGCAGCCCTTCCCTGAGGTGATGCTGGAAGTTCCAACTGGAGGCAGGAGGGGTGCTGGTTCCTCAGCTTCTGCCACAGTCCTGCAAACAGCCACGATCCCAGGGTGAGCACTTGGCAGGAAGCATGTGCCACTGGGGGACAAGTAGCCTGGTGGCCAGACGGGCCTTGGCTGGGGTGTGCTCCCGTGCCTCGGCCGCCAGCGGGCTCCTCTGGGCGTGATCTCCAGGCGATGACGGGTGGAGACACTTAGGACTGGAACAGGCACAGACACTCATTTTGTGTGTGGCAGGTTACCCCAAAGGCATTTTGTGTGTGACAAAGGGTGTGGGTTTGAGGAGGGTGAGAATGGGGGCCTTATGCAACCAATCTCCCACAGTCACAAAGTTTTGGAAAATGTGCACATTGTGGGACAAATTTAATCTTTATAACAAAATACAATCTTGTCACATGTGAAAGGAGTTAGGATTTTAATATTGCTCAGTCTTCTGTTCAGCAGATTAGAGCTTGTGATCCAGTATGTTGGCAAGGGTTAGGGTTGGCCCCATTCTGCCCCACTGCCCACCCGACTCAGTACCCTAGAAAACTGCACCTTCCAGATTCCCTTGCCCTCTGGCTTCTGCGAACGGGAGGCTTTGGTGGAAGCCAAGAGGGGAGAGCTGGGGTATTGGGGTATTTCTCCCTGTACCTTTCTTCTTGCTGTAGGCGGCAGCATGAGCTCTGTGGGCAGGCCCTCTGTGGAGCCAGCTTCCTTCTGGTGTCCTCGGCTCCAGCCTCTAATCACACTGCTGCCTGCTGGCAGCGGCTCCTTTGCTCTGCTCACCTTTAAGCAGTCTCCCCATCCCGTTTGGCTTCTTGAGTCTATGTGAACAGATGTCTGGGGCCTCCTGAATAAAACAGTGTGGCCACACCTTGACTTTAGCCCAGTGAGATCCACATTAGACTTCTGACCCCAGAACTGTAAGACACAGTGTGTGTTGTTTTAAGGCACAACTTTTGCAGCCATTTGTTATAGCAGCTGCAGGAGATACGGGATGCCGCCAGGTGCCAGGTTGTCTGGGGCAGCTGAACCCAGGCTGTAACACATCGCCCCCTTTACACAGCTCATACGCAAGTGGTTCACAAGCCTCTGGACTCAGCGAGTAACTGGCAACTGCCACCGGGAAGCCCACAGTCCAGGAAGATGTGCCCACTGAGCAGGAGGGGTGCTGGGCCTGGCAACGTCAGCTGCAGGAGAACACGCAGCCTCTGCTCTTCCAGCTTCTATTGCTCTTGAACCACGGTCATGATTTTGGCCTTATTCGTCTGTACACTTAGGGCTGATATTTCTTAAATCAGCCCATCAACCCATTTCCTTTGCCTAAATAAATTTGTACAGAAGGCTGTGTCATCTCTGCGAATGGAAAACGAGTAAAATTTTCCGTGGGAAGGAAGGAGTCATAAAACCGTAGGTGGAAGCTGGATGAGGGCACACGGAGTATTTGCTTGACCCCTAAGGGTCGCCCCGAGATCACTTACCTTCAGAGGGAAGCATGTGGTTTACTGTGCAGAAAGCTGGAGGGACCCTCAAATCAAAGGACAGAGACCACACCACCAGGGCTGAGCACGTGGACCTACTGAGGACACAGCACCTCGTTGGCGGGACTCCTGCCAAGAGCACGGGCTCTAGCTAATCCCAAAACAGTTAGAGGAAGTGGATTGAGGAATCCCCTAAATCCCCTATCAGGTAACCAGCTAGAACTCTTCAAAGTCACTTAGGTCATGAGAGACAGGGTGAAGACTTGTTCTAGGTCAGAGGAGAGCAAAGCGACTTGTGAATATAATACCTCACTTGAACTGGCTCCTGGGTAGGGAAAGAGCAGCTGTGAAGGACATTACTGGGATAACCTGTGAATGTTGAATATTCTTGATGCGATAATAGTGTTGTATCAGTGCAGTTTTTTTTCTGATTTTCATAACCATGTTGTGTTATGTAGGACATCCTTGCTTTTAGAAATACACACTGAAGTGTTTAGGGGTAAAAGACATGGTGCCTGCACCTTGTCTTCAAATGTTTAGGAAAAAAATACAGAGTGAAACAATGATGAAGCAATGTGGCAGAATGTGAGCAGTTGGTGAATCTAGGTGAAGGGTCCTTGGGGTTCTCAAGGTAGTCTGGCAACTTTTCTAGAAAATGCAGTTATTTAAAACCACTAAACCAGAAACAAGGTGTGCAAACAAACAGCAATGAGAACAAAATGAGGTTATTACACTGCAGCTTTTATGGCCTGCCCCAGGCCAGGCCTACCTTTTTTTTTTGTTAAAAAGGATACCAAATGTGGGAAGGTTAAACTTTTATTAGCTCTGAGGTGAGACTTTCAGCTTGAGGTACTCGGGATTGTAACTAATGGAAAGAGGAGTGATTTCTCATCACCATATTTGATGTTACTTAACTCTGGGCCTGTATCCCACTGAAAGGCACCTTGAAGACACCAGTCTATGTCTCTGCTTTGGGAAACATTCTTGCGGAAGGTGGGAGCCACAGAAGGTTTCAGAGTGAGAGAAAAGCATAGCTGTCGCTGGTTTCCGGGAAGGCCCTGCTTCAGCTGTAATCTTTGGCCAAGGGCATTTTCCATCACTACTGAATTTTCCAAATGTGGCCCCAGCCAGATGGCCCACTGAGGCAGCCCAGCGCAGAATGCTGCAGGTTTACAGGCATCCCACCTAAATTTGAGTCCTGTGCAATCTTGGGCAATGGCTTGACCTCTCTGAACCTGTTTTCTCCTGGGCAAAATGGGGTGATGGTAATGAAACCCAGCTCTCAGGACGGACTGGGGGAGCTCCAAGGAGCGAAGGTCCAGTATTAGGCCCCCGTGGAGTTGCCATGCCTTTGAGAGAGGCGACATCGTGTGGCCACCACATGGCACTGCTGTTTCCTTTGGACTGGTGTACACCCTTCATTCCCGAAGTTCATGAAATCCTTTTCTCCCAGGCCAGGTTATGAATGGATGCATGAGGTCGCCACCAAAATCAGAGGTGCCTTGTCTCTGCAGGACCTGCTTAATTTGGAGGTACTTAAAACTGAATTAGGTGGAGGAGGTGTAGAGATCAGTGGGTGGTATTTGACTGTGCCTGCATTTCCTCCCTCCCTCTGTTCTCTGCCTTTCTCCCCCCTCTTTTCTTCTGCATGAATGTCAGGCACACAGAAGTCGATTAACAAGAGTGTTAGTGCTAAAATGCTATCATAATTGTGACTCTTGCATCTCAGCATCTCTTTGTCCATCGTTCACTCTTCATGATGTAGAGAACTCGCATGAGCCCATTACACAGACAGAATAGGAGTATAGCAGGTAACTTCCCTCCACAATTCCCCCAGGTGACACCACTGGGGATCCTTTATACTGCCGCTGTCTCTCTTGTTAAAAGACTTACCACGTGCACATATGTACCTGTGGGATTGCTCTTCTCATCCAACGTTATATCACTAAGCTTTGCCTATATTTTATGACTATACCCCATTCTTGTTCACTGCTGCATAGTGCTCCACTGTAAACTGCATCACAGTTTATCCACCCTCCTGTGAGTGGGCTCCTGGGTTGTTTTCCATTCTTCCCGCTACAGGTGGTGCTGCTGTGAGCATCCTTCATCAAGCCTCCTATCATATGCATGAGGGATAAATCCAGGAGTGAAATTGCTGGGTTTTAGGGCATGCAAATGTTTGGCTTCATGAGATATGCCAAATTATTTTCCAAAGTTGGACCAAATTACTCAGTGTATAAGAGGGGTCACTGATTCATAGTCTCTCCAATATTTTAATGACCAGTCTTTAAAATTTTTGTGAAATGTGACCTCATTCGCTTTTACCTTCATTTCCCTGATTATTCATGGCACTGAGCATTCTGCTCATGTTTTCCACATAACTCTGCTCTCTGTAAAACGTCTCTTCATGTCTTTTTCCTATTTTTCAGTTGGTCTAGCTTCTTTTCTTACTGATTTGTAGGAGCTCTTCACATATTGTGGGTACTAATTAATTATGCATGTGCCAAATGTCTTCCAGTTTGGTGGCTAGGTTTTTCATTTTATTAAGATGTCTCGATGATCAGAAGTGCTAAAATATAGTATGGTTGAATTTATAGGTCATTTATCATTAGCACTTTTTGTGTCTTGTTAAAAAAAAAAAAACCCATCCTACCCCAAAAGGAGAAAGATACCTTAATTTGTTTTCTGTAAGTTTTGAACTTTGTTTTGACATTCAAATGCTGAATTCATTTAGAGTTGATTTTTGTGTGAGGCGTGAGGTAGGTGTGGTCGGGACAGTAGCAGTGCCCGAAGATGTCCGTCCCCGTCCCTGGAACCTGGGAACACGCTCCGTACATAGCAAAGGAGATGGGGGTGTGATGAGGGTTTCCGACCTTGAGGTGGGCTGTCCTGGGTTGCCAGGTGCCTCGGGGCTCATCAGTGGGTCCCTCAAGGCCGAAGCTCTGGCTCAGCTCTGATCAGAGAGATGAGAGCGTGGGAGGGGCAGGGCTCGCCACTGGCTGTGAAGGTGGAGGGGGTCTTGGGCCAAGGACACGGTGTTCTCGAAGCTGTGCAGCCTTCGCCTGACAGCACAGGAAATTCGGCCCCCGTCCTACCTCGTGAGGACCCCTCCTGCCAACACCCAAAGGGCCTCGGGAAGGCGCAGCCAACTCCTGATTTGAGCCCACGGAGCCCCTCGCACCTGCAGAGCTGTCAGATAATAAATCACAGGTGACCCTTGAACAACAGGTTTGAGCTCATGGGGTCCAATTCTCTGTGGACATTTTCAGTACATATACATTATCTGTAATTGGATGTAAGACAGCAGATCCCACAGGTGATATGGAGAAGGAGCAGCGTTATCAGCACAGGCTTTAACCAACAGAATTTACATGCCGCTCCCAGAGCTGGGTGAGAAATGTCAGGACCAGAGCGGTGGGAGTAGGCTAGGCTGGGTCAGAGCATGCAGGCGGGAGACCCTTGCCCCTCCCAGCCTGGCCTGACCACTGGCAGGCTGGTGTCAGCCCGAGGGGCCCGCCAAGCAGCTGCCTGCTCTCTGTCTGCTCTCCATTCTCTGCTGGGCGTGACACTCCATTTCTTCCCTACTTGTCTACTCTGAAGTTAACTGACCCACTGTATCTACAGGAGGCGGTAGAGGCCACAAGGAAGTTCTGGGGAGCGAGAAGTTAAATGCGCATTTCAAGTGTGTGGGGGTCAGGCCCCTAAGCCGCTGTGCTGTTGTTTCTCAGCCTGTAAGTCTGTGATTTGGTCTGCAGAGTAAAAAGTAACCTGTAAGGGGTCTGACATACCTTCTGCCACATGCATGCCGCGATCCTTTGCCAAGCCACCATCTGCATCCCTTCCCATCACCCTCCAAATTCCCATATACCCCTCACCCTGTACTGGCTGTGCTTTATTTTCTACTGAAAACAATGTCACACACCCAGAAATCACCACCCTCGCCATAGCTCCTGGGCTGTGAACTCTTGTTTTACTGTGTGTCTGGGCAGCAGAAGTGGCCCCACTGGCTCCCTTCCAGGGCTGGTGGAGCTCTGGCCCGTTGGATACCTCCTGTCCCATCTCGCATGAGTGCTGGGATGAAAAGACTGATGTGGGGCAAGGGTGAGGGAGACGCTCTGGAGACCCTGCTCCCGTGTGGCCAGCAGGGTTCTGCCGCCCTGGGGCGCAGCCTGCCATGAGCCGCGGTTTCTCAGGCTCCCGCCGGCGTGAGCTGTCTGACAAGCTCAGGGCGATGCCCGGCCACTGCCGGCACCTCATGCCCTGGTGAAGCAGTCTAATTTAGTGTGAACTCGATTCTGAACAGATTTCTTACAGAGCTTTGCAGCAATGACAGGTCCCTCTGGTGGCAAGAACATGGAATTCATCTTTTTGTGAAAAGCGTCGGCAGATCCTGGTCGGATTTAACTAAAGAGGGAAAAATAACCCACTGGGTGCGAGGTGAGAGTTTAGAACACTGCAGGCCAATAAGGGTTTTTTCCTGAGAATCGCCCAGAGTGGACCAGATACTCTCAAGGCCTTTCTGTTTGGAATCCTCCAAGAGATCCCCTTTCCCCTCTTCCTTTCCTGGCAGGAGGGGCGCCAAGGACACTCAGAAGCAGAGTACCAGGGAGACTGGATGGGGAATTGGACAGGGCATTGCAAACTGTAAATGAGAACCTGCTTGCTCACACAAGGGTTCCCTGGGGCCCTCTGGACGGCCAGCCTGTGCTGGGTGGTGTTCATGTCCAGGGAGAGGGGCTTGGCCCTCGAGGAGCTGCCTGTGTGCTGGGGCACAGGACTTGGAGGCAGGGCTGGGCAAGGAGGGCCCTAGGCTGCAGGTGGTCAGGGACACTTCCTACACAAGGGAATGACAGGCTTCAGTCCTAAAGAGTAGGAAACAGCCTGGCAAAGAAGGGGAAAGTCCTGCGAGTTAGGGGCGTGAATGGCTGGGCTCTGGCTAGTTAGCAGAAGTGGGAGACGCGGCTCTTGGATGGCCTGTAAGGAATTCCCCAAAGCTGGAGCCTGGGGCGTGTGGCTCCAGTTACCATAACACTTGCTTTGTTTGACGATTTGCCAGCTCCAGCTGTAGCTGAAGGCGTTTATCAGGAGACCTTAGGGCTGGAGGGTATGTGAATTAGAGTGCTGTGGGCTGCGAGGAACAGAAAACCCAGCTGCAACAACTTAGGGCTAAGACTATGTCGTGTCAAGTGAGACACAGAGCAGGCTCCAGCCTTGCCAACCTTAAGATGCTCAACAGCTCCCGTCCTCATGGTCACAAGATGGCTGCCTCTGCTCTAGGCATCAGCTAGGCCCAAAAATAACCAAGAAGAAGAGCCTTGTGCCTCCTTCAAGAGAGAAGAAGCCCCCTGCAGGTGCCCCCGGAAGTCTCATGCCTACTCCAGTCTGGGGTAGGGGGTGGAACACCTGGTGAGCCGGGGCACCAGTGCTGACTCCCCAATCTGAACCCCAGTGGGGCCTCTTACTAAGAGGAAATGTAGGATGGAGCTGGTGTGGCAGCCTTGAGCCCTGCTCTCAGCTTAGCTAGCCAGGCAGCAGATCCCCCCTAGAGCCTTCTGCAGGCCGGGTGCCGTACCAGGTCTGAGGGGAGGTGACTTTCTGTAAGGCAGAGGTGGACCCTTGGCCGTGCCAAATGCCACCGAGGAATCCAAGAGGATGCTGGGGTGCTGAGAGCCTGGAGTGGGGCTGCCTCTCTGAGCAGAAGCCTGCCTAATGGGTGTGGGCAGAGTGAGCAAGTGCCAAGGCCTGAGGTGTGTTCAGCTGCATGTTTCGGGCAGGGAAGCAGAGTGGCAGGAGAGGACTGGGAGGGGCTGAGGCCACGGGTGAGTGGGCCCTCACAGGGCCCCAGGGGCTGCCGTGCACACCCACTGGCCCGCTGGGTGGCGGCCCCAAGGGCAGGCTGGAGGTGGAATGTGGATCCCAAGAATGTGGGCAGGCCATTCTCTTGTTGCTGGGTGACCACAGATACATTTGGGTGCTGTGGGAGCGAGGCTGCAGAGCTGGGGTCTCAGGACATGGGGGACCACTGGCAAAGTTCACTCCACAGCAGCCATGCCTTGGAGGCAGAGGACAGGTTGGACAGTGGGCCAAATGCAGCCTCCCTGGTCCTCCAGAGCACTGTGCGCAAGAGCCGAGGGCCCCAGGACCCTAGGCACCAGGACCTGGACGTCAGGGAGCTGGGGTTTGAAGACCAAGAAGAGGAGGTTCCCCCTGAGGAGGTAGCTGGGGAGGAATTCTCAGGCTCCCAGAACCCACAAGAGGCCCTCTCCAAGATGGGGAAGGTGCTGGACAAGGACACAGAGGAGGCTGTGCCTGAGATGAGGTGGGCAGTGGGGAGCGGCTGGCGGGCAAGGGGCTCCCAGGCCGGGCCATGCAGCAGGGGACGGGCGGCCACCCGCATGCCCTAGCCTGGGCTGCCCAGCCAGGACGGGCAGACAGCCCTGCAGCTTGGGTCCCCGGGGCCTGGCGTATGGCCAGCACCTGCCATACCTTCGTGAGAGGTGCGAGGGTCTTCTTTAGTAGCGGCAGTCCCCCCCCGGGTGGGAACGGGGCCCTCTCCGCCCCTCGGGGGACACCTGAGGTGGGCGGCTGGTTACCTGGGTCCAGGTGCCCCCAGAGGCCCTGGGAGGGTGGGAGGTTCTCGGGCAGGAGGAGCTGCTCACCATCTACCCGCCCACAGCCACCTGTCCATGGCCCAGAGGCTCCTGAGCCTGTTCCGCGCCAGGGTGAGGAAGAGGCGGCGGCTCTCGGACCTGGCAAAACCCAAGAGTGACTGGCAGGTCCTGAAGGACAGGTGAGCTGGGACGCTGCATCCTCCGGCCCACCCAGACCTGGGTGGGTGTGTGGGGCCGCCGAACTGCCATGAGCAGGACGGCCGTGGCCTGTCTTGCTGCAGGACGGGCTGCTGTTGCAAGGGCTGTGCCTGGATCGCCCTCCACCTGTCGCGCCTGCAGCTGTGCACCACTTGGTGAGTGGGCGGCCCCTCCGCCAGCTGCCTCCCCTCCTTCAAGGCAAGGGTGGGCAAGGGCTCTCCTGGGGCCCCCCCGCCCTGCACACCCTCCACCTGGAGCTTCGGGGTACCCGCCCAGTGTGGAGTGGCTCTGCTCCCGCCATGTGGCCGTGGGCCCTGTATGTGCCTTTTCTGGGGCTCCCTTCTCTCAACAACACCCTTGCTGAAAATCCACTTTTCCCTGTGACGCTGATGGCTGACATTCCTTCGGAAGCCCTCTCTTGGCTGCCCATCCTGCTCCCACGCTCTCTGCACCCTCAGTCTCTCTCTCCTTCCTCCCGGTGACCTGCCTCGTGCATGCTGTGTTTATGGGGTGCCCGGGGCTCTGTTTCAGGGCAGGGCACAGGAAGCCCAGGCCTGGCTCCCCTCGCCCTGAGTGCCCCTGGGTGTATTTCAGGCCATCCAGGTACTGGACGGAGAGGCTGCGGGAGGACACCACCCTCACTGTCACTGTGCCCGGTAGGTGGGGCCCACCCACCACCTTCTCTCCACCTCACCTCCCAGGGTCTCATCTCTGGACTCCGTGCCCCGAGGAGCCAGAGCAGCTGGAGGCTGGTCCTGGGGTGAGGGGTGTGTGGCACGTGCTCCAGGGGAACTCCCAGTCTGCCCCACAGCCAAAATGGGGTTGGCGGTGACTCTTCAAAACGACTCTTTGCCTTCTCTTCCACAATGGTTTCTACACTTGTTGAGAACAGTGGGTCCCTCCAAAGAAAACATTTGCAGAGAAGTCATAGGGCTGGTTCTCTCCTAGGGGCCAGCGAACCCTGAGCCCCTGGAGACACTAGGCCTGTACTAACTTCAGACCAAAGCCAGTTTCCCAGCCAGTGGGCTGTGGACTGCGCTGAGCCCTGCTGGGGAGCTGATGGGCCCGAGCCCCAGTTACAGCCCCGCCCCTCCGCCTGTGTGCCCTGAGCAAGGGACCTCAGGTCTTCTCTGAGACCACTGTGCCCAGAATGGGGCAGCAGCAGTCACTGGTCTGCTTGGGGTGGGTGCCCAGCTGTCCAGGCCCACGTGGGAGGCTGTGCTTGGCAGGAAGGAGACCCCTGGGCGGGTGGGCTTTTAAGTTGGGCTGCTTCTGATTTTGTGTAGTGGTGTCCCGCCGGGTGGAGGAACTGTCTTCACCTAAAAGGTTCAACTCAGAGCATCACAATAACAGGTAAGGGGAGGGTCTGGGTGCGCCCGGCAGGCAGCATGTAGCGGGAAACCCCTCATTCCCTGAGCAGGGTGTGGCAAAGGGAGGTCCAGGTCCTGGGACTAGATCGCCCCCACTCCTCTGGACAGGGCCACCCCCAGCCCTCCTCCTGTGGAATGGATAGAGATCATGCCCAAAATGTACTTAGCCCGGTGCGTGAACAGTAAGTGCCCCATAGATGTTTTGTCACATTGTGGATTTTTTTGGCTCTAAAAAGCTACCGTTAGGACAGTGTTGTATGTACACGGTTCTGTATTACTTACAACTTTCACTTTTCAACTTGTTAAAGGTGATCTCTAGAATTTTAAGCACAGAACTTAATTATCCTTATCTTTATCTTTATGCCCATATACATAGGAAAATGTAGATGAATTAGCTCAAAACAAATGTTTTGTATCACTTTTCTACTCAGAGATGTCGATATGTTCCACACACTGATTTTATGCCTGTGTTTGTGGCAATAACTTTTCATTTTCATGCCCAATCATAGTATAATGTGAAGGTTGCTTACACTGCAATTAGGCATAATATCTGTAGAACCAAGAAGGCAAATAACCTTGACTGAGGTTATTTCAGTGTGAACAGCTCCATCCTCTCAGTCAGGCAAGGGTGACAGTGGAACTTCAACGGCATTTACAGGCTGCATTCCAACCAAAGAGATGGGAAAATATGAGAAGAGTCTGTCTCAGATCGATGAAACATGGATTTCTTTCTGGGCGGGGGCCTAGTGAGACCTGATCTCAGGAGGTGGGGGCAAGGTCTGGGGAAGTTCACTTTCCCAACTTTCTGTGGCAACTGCCAAGCATGCTTGTATCCGTCACACCCAGATCCTGGCCCATCCCTGATGATAGGGCAAGGGGAGGATGGCCTGGGGGGCTGTCTCCAATGAGGGGACTGAAGAAGTCCCCTCTTCGGGCGTGAAAGGGCTATGGTACACTGACCTGGGAGTGGGGGCCCTCTGGAGGACTGTCGGGGCTTCTGTTAGGGACGCTTGTGGAAATCTCTTGTGGGCCATGTTTCTAAAACCTCCACTCTCCCAGGTGCTCCCTTGTCCCCAGAATCAGAGGCCAAGAAAGAGGTGAGACATACAGAAGCACAAAGACACCTCCCCCTGAACCCCATTGGTGTTTTAAATGTGCATGTTCCCTAGGACCTCCCCCGCCTGGCCCATCACTCGGCCTACCTTGGAATACCAAGCGTCCAGGCGCCTGCGGGAACTGGCCACTCCGAGGGTGCGGAAAAACATCTGGAGCATAAACATGTCTGAGGTAGGTGTCCTGCTGTCCTCTGCACTGACTCCCCAGAGGGTGGGAGGCAGGAGCTCGGGAGGCAGGAGGTTCCAGGGCAGCGAGTGCCACCCACTGGGATCTGTGCAGGAGAAAGCTTCAGTCTGAAGCTCCCCCCCTCATGGTGGAGCCCTGTGCTCTCTACTCACGCTGGGCTTTAAGCAATCCAGTGTCTGAGATTACAAGGAAGCGGTATCCATGCCCCATCAAACCCTTATCTGTTGTCTGGTTGAAGGTTCCCCTCCAGCTCAGGTGTGACATGACCTCTTCTTGGCCACCCAGTCCCTCTCCCCCAGGACGTCCTGTGCGGCCTCGTCCTGGGGCTTAGGTGACTGTCTGGATTCCTGCAGGCGTCAGCAGCTCATTCCTTAGTACTGAGTCCCATTCTTTCCTGCGGGACCACAAGTCGCTTATCCACTCGCCCACCCATTGAGCAACGTTTGGGTTGTTCCCAGTTCTTGGCTATTACAAAAAAAGCTGCTATGAACATTTTGTGTGCAGGGTTTTGTGGGGGATAAGTTTCCATATCATTAGGGCACATATCTGGAAGTGGGTGTTGCTGGGGCAAGGCTATGTCTACTACATAAGAAACGGTCAAACGGCTTTCCAAAGCGGCTGTGCCATTTTGCATCTGCACCAGCCCTGAGCAGAAATCCACCACGGGGTGTCCTTCAGACACACAAGGGCATTCAAAAGCAGCCACAATGTGATGGTCACAGTAAAAGACTGAACACTAATATCCTGAGGCCAAAATATTTGGGCCATCTTCAGTTTCCCCAGCTGTCCCAGAGAAGAGTTTTTATGGCCATTTTGGTTTGACCAGGGCCCAGAGGACAGCACTGTCCCTTTGCCTGTCCCACCTCTTACCTGGAGTTGCACCCACGTGCCCCTGGCCTTCGGTCCCCCTGGGCTTCGGCATTGTCCCTTCTGTGCACCAAGACCCTGTAGGCGCCCCAGTGACCCCCAAAAAGTCCAGATTCAAGCCTGGGATTCAAGGTGCAGCAGAATTTGGTCCCTCTTGACCTCTCCTCCTCCCTGTACCCGCTTTTTTGGGTAAATGCAGGTACCTAGACAAGCTTTTTATGCAGTCCCCTCCACCTAGGACACCCTCCCATGTGCATCTAGCTCCTTTGTGCTCCGATTTTCTCAGACTAGCAGGAACCCCACCTCCAGCCTCCTGTGTGCTCATGTACTCTGTGCTCCTTCCAGCCCCTAGCCCAGTGTCTGGGTGGACTTGATTCTTCCACCCATCCGTGAGACCCTGAGGACAGGGGCCACCTTTCTTGCTTGTTGTGGCATTATTCCAGAGCTTGCCTTGCCCTGTGAAGGGCCCACACTGGCAGTCAATATTACCCTGGTACGTGACTTACTGAATATTCTCTGCCTGTGGACCCCTCAGGGCTGGGAGCACCTTGAAGCAGGACAGGCCTGTTCTCTCCACCTTAGCAGGAGGCCTCAGCCTGGAGACCATTGCGGGGTGAAGGATTGGGGAAGAGGAAGGGAGAGACAGCAGAGATGAAGAAGGGAGGGAGGGGGAGGAGGGAAGGGGAGGAAAGAGGGAGGGAGAAGAAGGGAGGGATGGGGAAGAAGGAGGGAGGGGGAGGAGAGAGGGGAAGGAAGGGCCCTGCAGGAATGGCCAGCTAGTCTTCCACTTGTCAAAGGCAGAGACGTTCAGATGTTGGTTATTCTGCCCACTCTGTTGTGCAGGAGGATTGTTTGCACACACAAAGGAGCCAACTGGTGGGCTGAGTTAAAGAGACACGGTTAAGGGGATGTACCTGGGAGAGGGAGCTGGGGAGAACAGATCTTGCTTGCACTTTTGTGGGTGTAGGGGAGATGGTGGTCAGCGTCAGCTAACAGTTCACTCTGGGCGCTGCCTCTGGGTGGGCAAGACCTCTGAGCAGATGCTTTGGTTGTGTCTGGGTTCCCTGGAAAATGCAAGAAGTGGTCTGTGGAGCACATGTGTCAGGTTCCTTGGCAAAGTATCTGCCAGGACTTCCCTCCCTGTCCTCCCCCTTAGCCAGCTCTGCCTCAGTACATCATTTTATACCTTATTCCACTTGCGGACCCATGAAACGCAGTCATGGTGTTTTGGGTTTTTAATAGACACATATGCTATCTTATCTTTCCTGCTTTCCCCCTCGACATTTCTTTCTAGAGCACTGCATACTGATTTATAAAGACACAATGTTTTACCTGCTGGATTGCATCCTGTCCTGTGAATAAACTGCGATTAGATTACCAGGCCCCCTGTCGATGGACAGCTAGGTCATTTCCAAGTTGCCACTACAACCAGGCTTCTGGAACCAATTGCTGTGCCCATTTCCTTGCAGTCCTCAGTAGGCATGTGGTGCACTTGACTGACGTGGGCAAACTGCTCTCCAAAGCGCTTGTACTAATTCACTCTTCTACCAGCCCTGCCTGAGGATTCCTCTCCTCCCTCGTTCTCGGCAGGGCTCAATAACTTTCTTCACTTAGGTTTACTCTCCTGTGTGATTTGCCTATTGTTTTTTTTTTTTCGTCACTGATTTAGAGGAGCCCTTTATATACGTTGGCTACTAACCCTTTGCTGAACACACTGCAAACTAACTTCTTCCCAGTCTGTCTTTCATCTTTTTGTCTTGCTTATGCGGTCTTTCTGACCCAGGGCCTATAAAGAATCATGGATGGTTTTACTCCTTCCCTCTAACTCTGTTTCCAGGTGTCTCAGGTATCCAGGGCAGCCCAAACGGCCACCCCCAGTCCGAGGATCCTCTGGCTGGCAAAGCCCAGGGCCCCAGCCACCCTGTTGGAGGAGTGGGACCCCATGCCGAAACCCAAACCACACGTGTCAGACTACAGCCGCCTGCTTCACTTGGCCAGTAAGCAGATCCCCTGGGGTTTGGCTCCTGTGATTGTTCTTCCCCTGGACGGAAGCCAGTTGGGGGCTGGGGGCTATGCGGGAAGCTTTGGATTTTAAGCTTCTGCCTGATTTGGGTTTCTCTCTTCCCTCATCTTTTCGCTAAATGCTGAGCAGTTGTCAAATTCCCTGTGGACGATTCATAGCATGGCCCTCGCAGGCTCCCCTGGGAGCTGGTCGAGGGTGTGCTCCCCCCAGGGAAGAAAAGCAGAAAATAGAGGGGCTGTGGCCCTGAAGCAGAGGGTGTTGTATAAGGGGGTCTCCAAGCAGGCTATGTAGGTGCACGAGAGAAAGCTGGGGTCGAGACCAGAGAGCCGAGCTGAGGGGCAAGGGCAGCTGTACAGTGGAGTTGGCCTCTCTTCCCGCCCTTTAGAACCGAATCCCTTATTTCCTCAGTGCCAGAAGTAATATTACTCAGTGTAGGGAATTTGGAAATGCAGAAGAGCATGAAGAAAGGAGTCCCACCACCAAACTAATACAGACTGCTGCGTCTGCACAGGGTGTACTCACAGACCCACAGATGCATGCAAGTGTCCTTCCTTCCAGGCGCTCTCTGTGTGTCCCCAATGCTCACACACTCCACATCGAGTGGATTGAGAACTCCTTGGCCTCTGCCTTCTGAGCATGCCAGGAACCTGCGCACAGCTGAGCCCCACACCCTCTGGCCTCTGTGCCTGCCATCGCTCCTGGCCCAGAGCAGTAGCCTACACCCTGGTCCCCTGACACCGCCCCTGCCCGCTCCCCACTGCAGTCAGAGGTGTCTTGTGAGATTTAAGTTGGATTCTGCCCTTCCTGGGTCCAGCCATCCCAGGACTCTTGCTCAGTGAGGCTCCCAAGTCCCTGTGATCTGCCCCCTAGCTTCCCCATCTCCCCCGCCTGGCTCCACTCCAGAGGGCCTTTCTGCTGGCCTCACTTTCCCCGGACACCTGCAGGGCTCACTTGGCTTCACCAGGGTATGACTCCAACCTGCCCTCTGCCAAGGCCCCTCGAGCACCCTATTTAACTCCACCAGCCCTGCTTACCTTGCGCACTTGAGGAACCCCCTTATGCTGTTCTCCACAGTTTCTGTGGCCCTGTGACAAGATTTATGTTTCCGTGTGTCGTTTGTGTTTATCACTTGTTATATGCCCGGCCCATGATGTCGGGGGCTTTGAAAAATTTGCTGTGTACCCACATCATTGCCAGAGAACTTAATTGGCCATTTTGGTTCGCTCTGCTGCATCATTTCCCCAGCTTCCCATTTCCCATTTTTCTCTGGTTTCGGATTTGGAGCCGCCCTTTATCTAAGATGATCATGGATACTTTGTTGAGCATGTTGCAAAGTACCTTCTTCCCGGTTGGTCTCTCTGCTTTGAACTGTGCCTATGGGACCTTTTGCCCGTGTCTGTTTATTCGTCACTTATCCATTCCCGTCACGCCCTCCCCTGCATTAGACACATATCTGGAATAGAAATGCATGTGCATTTGTACATACATGCATGCGTGTGTTCAGCCATGTTTCAGATGTAGATGTACATATACACCTGTGCACACGTGTGTGTATAAGAATGGTGTAAGGTTGTATTTTTCAAACAGCACATTTCTACCCACTAATGGTTGTGACCAGCATGTAAAAGTGAAATCCTGTGCACAGAACTCTGTGGGGTGGGAGTTAGTCCATGTGTGCTGTGTGACAGCAGAGTGTCACCACGGTTAAGGTGTGATCAACAGAGTTTAAAAGCCCACAGGAGCTCTGGGCACGGTCCTTCCAGCCCCTACGGGCCACTTAGACCCCATCACTTTGGGCAGGTCCCAGTGTGCTGGTCTTGACCAGCTGTAGGCCCCAGGTGGGCTCTGCCTGCCTGCCTTTCCACCATAGCCTCTCCCGAGCCAGGGTTTGTCTGCTGAGAAGGGAACATTCCTTTTCCCTTTGCACAGAGGCTCTGAGCAAAGGGGTTGGAAAGGACCCTCAAAGCTGAGGGCCCCAACTCTCTCAAAGAACGGTTGGTCACTTTCTTTGCAG
>JAVSCE010001461.1:0-42576 GCA_032199065.1 Smutsia gigantea | reverse complement strand
AGAAAATTATGCATTTACTCCAATATAACCATCATTTGAAAAATTTATACTAAAGAAACAAGCACCTTTTATGAGCAGCACAGCTATTTCTTATCAAGAAGCTATGTTTCACCTATAATTTAATTTAAACTATTTATAGCATTTTAATGTCTTCCACAGATTTAGTGCCCTTCCTATCATAATCTGTTGTGTTGCATTACAACTGTGGAGCTATTTTTATTGCTTTAATCCTTTCAGAAATATTTTTTTACTATTTTCTATTTTAAAACTAATATAAACCAATTAGTCCAGAAACGTAAGAGGAAGGAATCTTGTGAATTGGAACTGTATAGACATTAACAACCATTAAAGACCTCAAAGAATATCATTAGCCCAAATTATTCATATTAATTCCTTTCTTTTCCAATTTCTCCAGGTATTAGGTACTATAATATTATTTTTGCTTTGGAATGAGATAACTTGATCTTTTGGCCTGTATAGGCCTCAGTTTATCATTCTTCTAAGATTAATTTAGCAACTTGAAACGTTTATTTTTCAAAAAAATGCATAGCTTAAAGAAAAATCTCTTGAGATTTATGAAAATTGGCATTTTTAAACTTACATGCTTTTTTTAAATTTCCTAACATATTTTCTCTGCTACCCATTTGGAACTCTAACTTTAAGCATGTGTGTGACCATGCACAGACACCTACATAAACACACACTATCACACAAAGGGAAAATTATATTAACCATAACACCATCAGTGACCTATTAGTGACTCTATCTGCCCATACCAAATTTACTGCTCTGAATAAATCACCTACCCTGTCTTCCTGCAATATTCCTGGAAGTAAACAAGCGATATCTTATACCAAAATCATAATAGTGAATGTGAACAGATAATGAGATTAGGAGTGATTATTTTTCTGCTTTCGGTAATATCTATCATGTAGTCATATTCTATGATTTTTAAATCAACTCATTTTTAATTTTTTTAACTTGCCACTTATTTATTTTTATATCCACTAAATACAATTATTAAAATGCTAATAAAAATTAAACTACAAAAATATATAACTGAAGTGATTACATATCAAAATAGAAATTAAGAATAAAACAAATTCTTCAAATATTAAACCTCAAAAATATTACTTAACAAAAAGATATCTATTGACAGCTATAGTCTCAATGAGCTATCTCTCTTGTTCCTTTCTGCCTCTAGTTTCCAGATGTGTAAAATCCAATAAACTGAATTATATACAGTTAATCGATGTGCATTTATTTTATTGAATATTGTCATTGAGTCCATTTATTCAACTAAGCAATTTAATGACATTGTCCACCTAAATTAACAATATTTTAATATTAATGAGAATGACACTTCATTTGGTTTTAAATTATGAAAATTATTTTCATTGTGAAATTATATGAAGGAACATGTATAAATTTTAAAATAAAATGTTATGTTAGAAACTGAATTTCACATACAGAAAAAGTAAAAGACGATTACAGCTGTTATTCAATATTCTGTAATTTATTTTAGTTTTAACTTGACTTAGATTGCTTAGGATGGTTATTTATTATAATTTTTTTGAAATCCAGGATTCAAATTCACTTGTAATTTTGGGGACTTCCCCATTATTTGAAACTTGTTATGAAGCAGGTCCCACTTCTTAAGACGGAAACTAACTAGGTCATTCTGATCACTTTTGGGTTGCGTATGGGCACATTTCCTAGTGTCGGCTAACTGGATACGCCCGTCTGAGGTGTATGTTTTTCAGGTAGTGATGCAAAGGCAAGATCGATTGAGAAATTATGAAACGAATCCTGATGCTACCTCACTTTTAAGACTTACTACAAAGGTACAGTAATGAAGACAGTGTTGTATTGGCAAAAAAATGGACGAATAGATCAATGGAACAGAATACAGAACTTAGAAATAGACCCCCAAATATATAGTCAAGTAATCTTTGACAAATGAGCAAAGGCAATACAATGGAGAAAAGATAGCCTGTTTAACAATTAGTACTGTAATAACTGAATATCCACATTCAGAAAGCTTATCTAGACATAGATTTCATGTCCTAAACAAAGATTAACTCAAAATAGATCATAGATCTTACTCTAAAATACAAAACTACAAAACTCCTAGAAAATAGTATAGGAGAAAATCTAGATGACCTTGGGTATGATGATGTCTTTTTAGATTCAACATCAAAAACATAGTTCATGAGAAACATCATTGATAAACAAGGCTTCATTAAAATTAAAAACTGCTCTGTAAAAGACAATGTCAAAAAATTAGAAAAACTTTTCATGGAATATATAGTCAGTGATTCTGTAACATCTTCCTATGTTGATAGATCGTAACCACACTAGAGGAGGTGAGGATTTAATAATATGGGTAATTGTTGAACCACTGTGCTGTACATTTGAAACCAATATAAGACTGTATATCAACACTTCATTTAAAAAAAGACAAGGCAGCCCTCAAAAAAAAATTAGACAATAAGTTAGGGAATTGGAGAAAATAGTTGCAAAAAACACATCTGATAAAGTTCTGCTATCCAAAATATACAAACAAATCTTAAAATTCACAATAAGGAAACAAGCCACCTAATTAAAAAAATGGGCCAAAGACCTTGACACCTCACCAAAGATGATGTAAAGATGGGATACATGCATACAAAAACATGCATCTTTTCACTAGGGAAATGAAAACTAAAACACGTAATCAAGGAAATGGAAATTAAAGCATGAATGAGATATGCTATGTACTTATTAGAATGGCCAAAATCCAGAACACTGACACCAAACTCTGGTCAGGATGTGGAGTAACAGGAACTCTCATACATTGCTGAACATTCCAATACATTGCTGGGAAAGCAAAATGGTCCTGCCACTATGAAAGACAATTTGGTGTTTTCATATAAAACTAAACACATTCTTACCATAAGATCCATCAGTCACACTTCTTGGTAATTACCCAAAGAAGTAAAAAACTTACATACACGCAAATACCTACACAGATGTTTATAGTATCTTTATTCATAATTGCCCAAACTTGGAAGACAGCCAAGATGCCCTTTGGTAGGTGAATTGATAAATAAATCACAGTACCTCCAGATAATGGAATATTACTCAGTACTAAAAGAATGAATCATCAAACCATGAAAAGACATAGAACAACCTTTAATACATATTACTGAGGAAAATAAGCCAATCTGAAGAGATTACATAATGCATGATTCCAGCTATATCTGGAAAGGAAAAGCTATGGAGACAATAACAAATCAGTGGTTGCTGAGGGGTTGTAGGGATGTAGAGATGAATAAGCAGAAAACAGAGAATTTTTACTGCCATGAAAACTCTGTATATTACAATGACAGATATGTTTCTATACATTTGTCCAAACCCCTTAAATGTAGAACACAGAGGATGAACCCTAAGGTAAACTATGGATTTAGGTTGATTATGATGTGTCAATGCTGGCTCATGCTTGATAAAAATATGCATCATTCTGGTGAGTGATGATGATGGGGGAAGTTATGCATGTGTGTTTGGGGACAGTAGATGAGAAATGTCTCTACCTTCCTCCAATTTTATTTATAAACCTAAAACTGCTATAAAGTATAACCCTTAAAAAGTAAAAAATAGATTACCATGATACAGCAATCCCTTTTCTGGGTGTTTACCCAAACCCAAAAGAATTGAAAGCATTATTTATAATACTTACATGTATCTCCATGTTCATTGCAGCATTATTCACAATAGCCAAGATGTGAAAAGAACCTAAATGTCCAGTGATGGATGAATGGATAAATAAAATGTAGTATATATGTACAATAAATATTATTCAGCCATAAAAAGCAGGAAATTATGATATATGTGACAACATGGATAAACCTTGAGAACATAGTGCTCAGGGAAATAAGCAAGTCACAAATGGACAAATACTGGTTGGTAATACTTACATGAGTTATCCAAAATGGCCAGATTCATAGAAGCTTAAAATTGAATAAGGGTTTCCAGGGGTTGTGGGAGAGAGAAATAGGGAGTTTTGTCCAATTGGTATAAAGTTTCAGTTATGCAAGATTAATAAGTTCTAGAGATTTGCTGTA
Source organism: Smutsia gigantea (assembly GCA_032199065.1). Taxonomy (NCBI): domain Eukaryota; kingdom Metazoa; phylum Chordata; class Mammalia; order Pholidota; family Manidae; genus Smutsia; species Smutsia gigantea. The sequence goes on along the minus strand of JAVSCE010001461.1, from coordinate 38,473 downwards.
AAGCATAGCAACTGTAGTTAATAATACCATACTGTATACTTAAGGAATTGTGCATGGGGTAGATCTCATATTATCTGTTCTTACTATAATAACTAAAAAAATATATGATTTCATGATCTAAAATGAAGCTATATGGATCTATTCAGTAGAATATTCATAACCACAAACCCTCACAAATCGTTATTGCCAGTGTGAGAAATTTCATTTCTCTTATCTAATGAGGTTACTTCCATGCCCACTACAGTTCCAGCTGGCTTACCAAGGTGGCCTGGATAAAAAGAACTAGGATGCTCCCAGCCTACATCTGCTTCAGCTCAAGCTATCATGCCCTCTGAGCCCATGCTCTGTTCCTGATGAATGTAAATGCAAAATTCCTCAAGAAAATATTAACAAACCAAGTTCAAAAAACACGTTAAAAGTATCATTCACGATGATCAAGTGGGATTTATTCCAGGGATGCAGGGATGGCTCAATATCCACAAATCAATGTAATAAATCAAAAACAAATGAAAGATAAAAATAATATGGTCATCTCAATAAATGCATAAAAAGCATATGACAAAATTAAGCATGCATTCATAATAAAAACTCTCAACAACGTGGATTTATAGTGAACATATCTCAACATAATAAAGGTCATATATGACAAACTCATAGCCAACATCATACCCAATGGTGAAAACCTATACCTTTTCATATAAGATCAGGAACAAGACAAGGATGTTTACTCTTACCATTTTTATTTAACATTAAACTAGAATTTCTAGCTGCAGCAATTAGACAAGAAATAGAAATAAAATGCATCCAAATTGGTCAGGAAGAAGTAAAACTGTCACAATTTTCAGATTACATGACATTGTATATAGAAAACCTTAAAGACTCCAGTAGAAAACTATTAGAACTAATAAATGAATTCAGTAAAGTTTCAGGATACAAAATTAATATACAGAAACCTGTTGCATCTCTATATACTAATAACAGAATAACAGAAAAAGAAATTAAGAACACAATCCAACTTATAATTGCATCAAAAATAATTAAATACTTAGGAATACATTTAACCAGGGAAGTGAAATACTTGTACTCTGAAAATTATAAGACACTGATGAAATACAGTGAAGACGATACAAATAGGTGGAAAGATATGCCATGCTAATGGGTTCAAAGAATCAATATTTTTAAAATGTCCATACTACCTAAATAAATCTACAGATAGATGCAATCCCTATCAAAATACCAATAGCATTCTGCACAAAATTAGCATAACTAATCCTAAAATGTATATGGAATCACAAAATACTCAAAATAGCCAAAGCAATCTTGAGAAAATGGAGCAAAGCTGGAGGTATCACATTCCTTGATTTCAAACTATACTACAAAGTTACAACAATCAAAACAATATAATACTGGCACAAAAATAGATCAATCGAACTGAACAGAGAACTAGAAGTGAATTTATGTTTACATGACCAATTAATCTACAACAAAGAATATACAATGGGGAAAAGACAGCCTCTTCCATAAATGCTATTAGGAAAATTGGATATCTACATGCAACAGAATGAAACTGGACCAATTTCTTATCCCATACATAAAAATAATCTCAAATGAATTAAAGATGTTCATGTAAGACCTGAAATCATAAAACTTCTAAAAGAAAGCATAAGCAGTAAACTCATGGACATTAGTATTAGCAATAGTTTTCTGGTTGTCTCATCAGGGAGGAAAACAAAGCCAAAAGTAAACAACTGGATCTACATCAAACTAAAAAGCTTTTGTTCAATAGAGGGAACAAAATAAAAAGGTAGCCTACTGAATGGAGAAGATATTTGCCAATGATATATATGATAAGGGGTTAATATCCAAAATAAGTGAAGAATTCATAAAACTCAATGCCAAAAATCTATTTGATTAGAAAATGGGCAGAGGAACTGCATAGATATTTTTCCAAAGAGGACATGCAGATGGCCAACAGATGTATGAAAAGATACACAATATCACTAATCATCAAGGAAATGCAAGTCTAAACCACAATGAGATATCACCTCACACCATCCAAAATGGCTGGTATCAAAAAGACTAGAAATAGGAAGTGTTGGCAAGGATGGGAAGAAAATGGAGCACTCATCCGCTGTTTATGGGAATGTAAATTGGTGCAAACAGTATGAAAAACAGTATGGAAGTTCCTCAAAAAATTAAGACTAGAAATGCTCAAATAGAAATACAATCCAGCAAATTCACTTCTGGGTATTTACTTAAAGAAATTAAAGACACTTTTTTGAAAATATATATGCACCCCTATGTTTATTGTAGCATTATTTACAATAGCCAAGATATGGAAGCACCTTGTGTCCACTGATAGGTGAATGGGTAAAGAAGACATGGTATATATTTATATATGAAATAAGAAATATTACTGAGCCATAAAAAGAATGAAATCTTGCCATTTTTGAGAACATGGATGGACCTACAGGGTATCATGCCAAGTGAAATAAGTCAGACATCAAAAAACAAATACTATATGATTTTATTTACATGTGAAATCTTAAAACCAAAACAAATGAATTAAAAAAAACAGAAATAGACTTAAATACAGTGAAGATACTAGTGGTTGCCAGAGGCGAGTGGATATGTGTTGAAGGGGATAAAGTTGAATAGTTGAAGGGGATAAAGAGTTACAAACTTCCAATTATAAAATAAATAAGTCATGAGGAAAAATGTACAGCATAGGGAATTTAGTCAATAACATTGTAATAGTTTTACCTGGTGATAGATAACCATATATATCATAGTGAGCGTTTTATAATCTATATATTTGTTGAATTACTATGCCATACACCTGCGACTAATGTAATATTGTATGTCACCTATACATCAATCAAAAATAATTTAAAAAGTTAAGCTAGTTAAATAAAATCTTGGTTCCCCCACCCATAACCAATAACCAAGTCACTTCATAGATACACAGTCCCTTGAATGAAGATATCAGATGTGCTACTATCATTACAAGTACCTTTGGAGAACTTTTATCCTAATCTTCTCTGTAGGAACATGAGGGCATTTGCCAGTTAATCTGTACTAGGTATGGAAAAAATACCAATACCTTTGGGGAGTTTTATATACTGACTCTGAGCTGATAAAAGAACTCTTTGGGATACAAAATTCTACTAAGAGTATCAGGTAATATATAGAGTTCTGTTCTGAATCAGTTTCACCTTATGCTTAATGTAACCTCAAAACCATCTCATGGTAATTTCCTCAGATACGTAGTGTTTACTTAGGATAGATATATTTTTCATAGTCACCTTACATAAAAGTCAAAGGAATTGAGATATAGGGTAAGGAATTTGCCCACATGACACATCTAGAAAGTTATATTTATGGTTCAAAATAAGGGAGTTTGTTATTGTACTTTGAACTACTATGCTCTACTACCTTAAAGTCAACCATTTTGGGTGGTGAGCTGTTCAAGAAAAATCTTTCCACCTGGTCCAAATTGCAGAGTAAGTAACTAGATCTGTACCCACTCTTTATGGTTCAACAAATCCAATTTAAAAAAGGAGTTTTTGGCAGATCAGAATGTTGTATAAACATGTTGCATACCTCAATATGAAAATTACAGCTCATGTGCCCAGAGTTTTGGGAAAATAGCATCAGTGTGTAGAATGCAACTATTTTCCTCATGACAATCAGTTCTCATCTTGCTACGAGACCTTGATAGAAACTGAATGCCTAGACATGGAACATCAGATAACTGTGATCCATGCTGTCCATAAGGAACTCCTAATGGTATATATCTCTAAATAAACCCCTTTCTTGTGAAAACACTAGTATATGTATCTCAATATGCCTAATCATACTATATTGTCATGATACCTTCCACCCACTTCAGTAGCCTCATAGAGTTATCAATGACTAATTGAATGCAGAGGCAAATACTCACGCTTGATTTATAAATGGCAGTGAACAAAACCATTCATAGAGTGGAGGGTAAATTGCTATGCCATTACAGATGTACTTGAGAGTGGCCTTTGAAGAGCAGTGGTGAAAGAATACCCTCCCAATAGGCATAAAATTGAATGGTAGATCTCACTGTCCACTTTGCATGGAAGGAGAATTGGCAGCATCTAATAATGTTGAGGATCTTGAATAGCAATAAGGAAATTAAGGAAGAAGTGCATGTTTTGTATTTTTGGAATGTGCTTGACTATGAGAAATTCTATCAGAGAAGAAATTGTTTAATGTCGATCTTGTTCATAGTCCTACCGTTCTCCCATTTCTTTTCAGGCTTCAGCCACTGAATAGAAAATCTACATTTAGATCAACTAGATTTTTCACTAAAAATCAGAGATAATTCTGTTAGGAAGGAAAGGACTAGGCTAGGTGTCTCTGGGAAGTCAGATATAGTGAGGTAAAAAAACAAGTCAAGAAAGCAAAGTAAGTTTTAATGCACTCTGCATAGAGCAACAGAGTGGGCCTGCCTAAGATAAGACGGGCCCAGATGCTTATTCTGAGGCTTCTTTTATGTGGTTTTGGCAGAGCAGGGAGGTCCTTGATTGACAGCTGTCAGCTCTCTAGGCTTGTTCTGATTGATGAAATGGGGACAGGGGCTGTGCTTTGCCTGTGTTTCTGTTTCTTATCTGGGGAGACCCTGGACATTTCCTGAGTCATTCTTGGACCCTGTGGATTTCTCTGAGTCATTTCTGGCTTTCTGGCTCTATTTGATCAACTCCCTGAGTCATCTTTGGGGGGCCCTTTCTCCTCTTCATCCTGCTTATTTCTGTTTTTCTACCTAACAATTCTAATTGCATCTAGGTATACTGTAAGACAATTCAAAGGGAGTCTCTACATATCATTTTTTGACCAACACCAATTATGAATAGGATAATCATTTCAGTTAACTGAGAATCCAAAAACAATACAAGGTCCATGAAAATGGACTATACTATCATTTCCTTTAAAATCTGATGGAAAATATATTTTCTAGGAAAAATAAGAATGCATTAATTTTCATGAGGTCCAGAAAAATCCCAAAGGCCTTTTTATGGATGCCATATAAATATTTTTTGGTTCATATAGCTTTATTGGGGAGAAAACCTAGCACAACACATCTACTAACCAAGTCATAAATTATGTGCATTGACAAGAGAAAAACATACTTGGTTCTTTATTTTTCATTTTTCTTTCCCAATAATAGTAATTTAAGGCATAGATTATTTTCTCTGAAGAGTTAATGTTTCCAATAAATTTCAGTAAGAAGTAATCTCATTTATATTACTTGGCTTGAAATTTTCCATTTGATATCCTTTGTGGTACATGCTTTTACTTGGAACACATTTCTCATACTCACCAACAAAAATATTAGCTTATCTAGACGTCACTTTTCAATGACTTTCTACTTATATATAATTTTAATTAGACAATGCGGCCTATCATATCTCTACTTCTAAAATGTGTTAGTATTATTTTTTGTTGTTGCCATGTCCATGATCGGTTTTATAACTATGCTACAGAAATATGAAAAATATTAGGCTATCTATTCAAGGGATAAAAGATTTTATATACATTTATTAAATCTATTAATTTTAATATTAACTTCTACTCCTTCATTATTTATAATTTTCTAGATCTGTTCAATTCTGAAATATTTGTATTGAAGTAAAATAGCCCTTATGGTATCAATGGAGATAGTTGTGGTACAGGTGTGAGTGGAGAGGAAAACAATGAGGAGAGGAGTCTTGCCAGGGTCATGCCGGATTCCTGTGTGCTCACTCTGTATTCCATGGAAAAGTGCAGGCCTATGAAGGGGTTCATTTATTCAGAGCATCTGGATGTCTGGTAATACCTGGTAAATTCTAGAAAGTGAAAATGCCTGCTGTTCTACCTTGGTTCATTAAGAAACAGATTTGGAGATTAGGGGAGTCATTCTATGGTACACCATGTACTGGTTCTCCATCTCAATTCATGCCATCAATAAATGTTATTTTTCATTTCAAGTAATAAACACCAAAAAAAGGAAATAGAGAAATATTCCCTTGGTAAAAGCAACAGAACCATAAAATATTTGAGAATAAGTACAACAATGAAAACACAATGTGTCTGTGAAGAAACTATAACATCATGTTGAAATATAGGACAAGAAATAGGCTAATGGAAAGACACAATATGCCCTTAGATAGGAAGACTGAATATCATGAAAATGTCAGCAGAAATTCTGAAATTCTGGAAATAGAATTGGTAGGTCAAGTAATACATATTTTTAAAATTTTGATAGCCAAAGCCACAATGTCTTCAAAATTACGAAGTACTATTTCACCAAAAATATCTGAGTCATATCTTTGTAAACAGTGTACCATTAAACAATGTTTTCTTTCATCTCTGGCAACCTAGGAAGGTAAATACTAGTAATCAAGTTTTGTTTTAATGTGAGTCTAGTTTGTTATGAGTGAGGAAGTATACATTTTGATTTATTTAAAAGACATTTACTTTTTATGTGATTTTTTATTTTGTCCACTACTGATTTTTCTAATGGATTGGCAGTATTTTATATACTCTTAACACTATTTTTCCAGGTTTATTGAAATGTAATCAACATCTAACATTATGCAAGTTTAAGGTGTATAATGTGTTGTTTTGATACACTTAGGTGTTGCAATATGATTACCAATAAGAGTTAAATAAAACCTTCATCACATCAGATAATTCCATTTTTTTGGTGAGAACTTCCAAGATACATTCTTTTAGCAATTTTTAAGTATATAATATACTATTATATTCACTGTAGTCACAATCCTCTATGTGAGATTGCTGAACTTACCTATCTTATACCTGAAAGTGTATACCCTTTAACCAACACTCCCCATTTCTCCTATCACCCAGCCTCTATTAACCACCATTCTACTCCTTGTTTCTATGAGTTCAGATATTTTAGATTTCACATGTAAGTGATATCACAGTATTTGTCTTTCTCTGTATTATTTCACTTAGCATAATGCCCTAAGGCCCATCCATTTTGACACAAATAGGAGCATTTCCTTCTTTTTCATGGCTAAAAATTTCATATATCCTACACCTTTTTTACCCATTCATTTGTTAATGGACACTTAAGTTGTTTTCTTTGTTGTTATTGAGATCTATTAGTTCTTTATGTATTTTGGATATTAACCCCTTATAAAATATATGGTTTGCAAATATTTTCTCCAATTCTGTAGGTTGCCTTTCTATTTTTTTGCTTCTCATATTGTACAGAAACTTTTTAGCTCATTGTAGTACCAATTATTCATTTTGTTTGTTTGTTTGTGTTTTTGATGTCATATCCAAGAAGTCATTGCCAAGACAATATCAAGGAGCTTTTTCTTTATGTTTCTGTCTTTGAATTTTGTGATAACAGATATTATGTTTAAGCCTTTAATCCATTTCAAGTTCATTTTTTTAAATGGTGTAAGATATGGTCCAATTTAATTCTAATCTATATGGCTATCTAATCTTCCCAGCACCATTTATTAGAGATTATTCTTTCCTCATTAGGTTTTCTTGGCTCCCTTGTCAAATATTAGTTGACTGAATACATGGAAGGTAATTTCTGGGCTCTTGATTCTGTTCCAAAAAGTCTATGTGTCTATTTTTATGCCACTACCATACTGTCTTAATTACTATAGCTCTGTAGTGTAGTCTGTAATCAGGAAGTGTGATGCCTCCAGCTTTGTTCTTTCTCAGGATTGCTTTGACTATGCAGTGTCCTATATGGTTCCATATGAGATTTTGGATTGTTTGTATTTCTGTTGAAAATGCCATGGGGTTTCTTATAAGGTTTGCATTGAATCTACAGTTTGCTTTGGATAGTATAGATATTTTAATGGTATTGATTCTCTGATCCATGAAATATGAGTTTCTTTTTGTTTATGTCTTCTTTAATTACTTTCAACAAAGTCATAATTTTCAATATACAAATCTTTCACCTCTTTAGTTAAATTTATTCCTATTTGTTTTTCATGCTATTATGAATGAGATTATTTTTTCAATTTCGTGTTCAGATATTTTGTTATTAATGTAGAGAAACACAACTGATTTCTGTATGTTGATTTTGTATCCTGCAACTTTACCTAATTCTTTGATTAATTCTAACCATATTTTTGGTTGAATCTTTAGGATTTTCCATATATAAATCATCTTCAAATAAAAGCAATTTTACTGCTTCCTTTCCAGTTGAATGCCTTTAATTTATTTATCTTGCCTGATTGCTCTAGCTAGAAGTTTCATCACCATGTTGAATAAGAGTGATGAGAGCCTTGTCCCATTACCAATCTTAGAGGAAAATCTTTCACAGTTTAAACACTGAGTAGGATGTCTACTGTGGTCTTATCATATGTGGCCTTTATTATGTTGAGGTATGCTTCTTCTATTCCAATTTGTTGAGAGATTTTATCTTGAAAGAATGTTTTTTGTCAAGTGCTTTTTCTGCATCTATTGAGATGATCATATGATTTTTGTTTTTCATTTTATTATTGTGGTGTATCACATTGATTGATTTGTATATATTGAACAATTCTTGCATCACAGAGATAAATTCTTCTTGATCATGTTGTGTGACCCTTTTAATGTACTACTAAATTCTACTTGCTAATATATTGTTGAGAATTTTTGCATTTATCTTCATCAAGGATATTGCTTTGTAGTTTTCTTTCCTTTAAGTGTCCTTATATAGCCTTGGTATCAGGATAATGCTAACCTACTCCTCAATTATTTGGAAGAGTTTGTGAATTGGCATTATTTATCCTTTAAATGTTTGGTAGGATAGACCAGTGAAACCATATGGTCCTGGAGTTTTCTATGTTGTGAAGCTTTTGATTACTGATTCAATCTTCTTACTTGGTATTGATCTGTTCATATTTTCAGTTTATTCATGATTCAGTCTTGGTAAGTTGTATGTTTATAGGAATTTATCGACTTCTACATTATCCAATTTTTTGGCATGCAATTGTTCATAGCATTATCTTATTAATCTATGTATTTCTGTGGTATTGGTTGTAATACCTCCTCTTTCATTTCTGATTTTATTTATTTGAATTTTTCTCTTTTATTCTTTTTTGGTCTAGCTAAATGTTTGTCTCATAAATTCTATTAGTATAAAGGTATTAATTTTTTTGAAACATGTATGCAGGTACTTTATCCAGGTTTTATTTTGAATAAATATGTGTATTGTATTTATTTTGAATGTGTGTGTGTGTATAAATATATATATATACATATATATATATATTTGTATTTTGAGCATGTGTATCATGGATAAATTATCAGTACTTACTCACTCTGTTGTTGTTTTTATTCTACAGCTTCTATTTTCACTTTTTAATTAATTAGTTATTTTGAGCATGGCATAGAATTTTTTTTCCACTCTGAGATTAGAAATAAAATTTTTTCTTTGTTTCCTTCTAGTACTTTTATGGCTCTGATTTTCTTTAAATCATAATTATAGTTCAGGTATAATCAATTTGGAGGTAAAGCAAGTAGGAATCCAAAATTTTCTTTTTCTAGCTAAATTTTTTTCTATCATTTTTGAATAATTAACCATTCCCCCACTGATTCGAATACTGCTTATTTATGATACAATTTTGGAAGATTTCTGAAAGTATTTCTGGACTTCATTTTGTTCCACTGTTCCATCTGTCCATTCATGTACCTTTGTCTAACTATTTTAATAATAACTTAGTGTTTAAGAACATAGACCCTGAGACTAGAATCTAAGTATAATTCCTAGCTCTAAAATTTACCAACAATGTGATCTTGGGTACATCATTTAATTTATCATGCCAGCAAGATGGAGGTATTTATAATATCTACTTCACAGAATTCTCTGATAATAGGAGCATGATTATCCTAACATAAAGTAGGATATAAGTGCATAGAAATTAAAAGTCTAACTAACTCTCAGCCAGTGATGGAAAAAGGGACATGTATAAATATTCCAGCTTTCTCACTATTCAGTATAACAACTGGGGCATGTTTCAGACAGTCTTTCAGGAGGCCTCCAGTGAGATTGAACCCCAGATGTCCACAGTGGTGACTTGCTTATTAGCATCATTACCAGTTTTCCTTCCTTCCTTGTCTCATTTCCTTTCCCCTCAGTGCTCCTTGTTTATTCCAAATAAACTAATTTCCACCAAATATGTTTTAGGACCTACTTCTCATAAGAACTAACTTAAACAATGCCCACCCAGAAATTTAATTTCACCTTCAATTACAAAGCTACATATTCATTTTCAATTTCCAGCTCAGTAATTATACTTCATGGATGTAATATTACTACCTAAATTTTTGAAGCAGGCAAGCAAAAATAAACAATATACTAATGTTACTGAATTAATGTTTTCACCCCCTCACATGAAAAATGTGCTGAAATCCCTTCTAGTTATTGTCTTAGTACTTTTTTATTTGGTTAGAAGCAAAGTGGAAACATGCCTTTCATTCAAAATTGTCTTTCCATTCACAGTATGAATGGTCACTTGGCATTATCCATTTTTAGTTAACACTTGAATGACTAGCAGTCACATGTGGAAGGTATTTACATAGTAGATAGTATAAAAGTATGTAGTAAGGAACAAATTATTGACTATTGTCATCAGAAATGAAAAGGAAAGAGTATTATTTGATAGAATAATGGCATTCTATTTTAAGACCTATATATAACTAACATTTCAAATTTAACACCCCACTGGCCAGTCATATCTGCTTGATTCCCCTGTGGGTTATTATGTATGGGGAAAAAGTTACTTTTGTTTAATGAATTGCTTGTTTTTTTAATAATATAAATAAAATGGAAGTATCCCTGTTTGGAGACTTATTTCACACATTTGTGCAGTCAACTGATAAATGCTTTGGAGTATTTTATTTTTTCTAGAAAAAATGGTTGCTGGAGACTACGTTCCCTTGCCTATTAAAGAGAATATTATTTACTTACTTATGGCAGTTTGTACCATGAGTAGCATAAGTAGTAGTATCAAAGAATAAAATGAAAAAATTGTCAGTATATGATCTAGTTTTGTACATAGAATATGAACCAAATCCAAATAACTGGGAGTTAGATACATAGGACTTGTTTGGCAGAAAAGTAAAACAAGCATTTAGAAGAACAAGGAAGCAGAACTACAAAATCAACACAAATATTTTAATTGATTTGAAGGCCTTTTGCAAATGTTTATTTTCTTACTGATTCTAATCCTTTCTATTTGGTGCTTATAAATGAATGATTATCCCTTTGCTGAAATTTTATAAATGTGATAGAAGACAGAAATGATGTAAAATAACTTTTTGTTCTTTGTCATCAATCATTCATTCAGGGATGCATGCATGTATTGAACTGAAGACTTACCATGTGCCAAGCATAGTGGTGGATATCAGGTATAATGAAGAACTATGAAAAGATCTTGCTCTGAAGGATCTCAGTCTAGAAGGAAAAGTGCATGTAGATATACCACTAAAGTGATATTGTCTTGAGACAGCCCCTGTACTCAATTATCCCTGTCATCTACAGCCCATAAAAATATCTTGGCTAAGTTCTTGTTTTACAAATTTCCCATTCCTATCTCTCAAGATCTCTTTTTTTTTACCCCTTTCATTCTGGTATGATTTTCCTGTTTCCAATTTATTTCACTTTCTCTGCCAAATTGTTTAGATTCAATACTTTTTTGCATGACCTTACTTTCTTCTCTCTTCCCTGAATCCTGTCTTTCTAGTCAACATTGGACCAAGTTAGCCTCTCTTAAGCCAACTCTCTTCTACCTCTAATTTCTGGGCAAGGAGCATAGGATTGCTTATTCTGCTGTGGACTAAAGTCCCCAGATTTCTGTTCTGCTTGGAGAAGGTCAAGGTAATTATATAGACAAAGTGCTGTGGGACTTGAAAAGGGTAAGTCTTGTGGTTTCTTCTGCGTGAGATGAAATGATGGACTTAACCTGTTTTCCAAAACTAGTTGACTACCTTTTTTTTAAAGTTGGCAACTATCACCTAAGGCGAAAGTCCCCACAAAAGTATCCCTAGAAGAGGCATGTCATTAAAAACAGCTTTTTATTTTCTATTTTCTAAAAAATTCCAAGAGATTGGTCTTCTCTTCCTTTCATGTTTTTTTAAGTTTATTTTGATATCATTAATCTACAATTAAATGAGTAATATTATGGTGATTACACTACCCCCTTCATCAGGTTTCCCCCCCCCCCACCATGTTTAATAAAATTTACCAGTGAAGGCATCGGGGTGTGGAGTTTTTCTTCTAAGATTTTTAATTGTGGTTTAAATTTATTTCGTTGATGTAGAGCTAATCAGTTTTTCTGTCTTTTCTTGCATCTGTTTAGCATTGTTAGCTCTCAAGGACTTTGTCTATTTCACCTAATTTATTTATTTGTATAAAATTGTTTATAATATTATTTCATTATGTTTCATGTCTATATGACTTGTGATACCTTCATTGTTATTGTTATTTCTGCTTTTGGTAATTTGCATTTTCTCTTTTTTTATATTAATTAGAATAACTAGAGGTTTGTCAACTTTATCTTCTCAAAGAAGTAGATTTGACTCAATAACTTTTAAAGAGCCAGTCTCTTATTTCCTCAGACCCATATCCAAGCCATTCATTAATTTCTGGATATACCTTCAAAATATACCCAGAATCTGACACTTCCTTGCACCTTTATGATACCACCTTGGTCTAAGCAATCATCATATAAAACCTGGATATTCCCATTGTTCACCTAGCTGACCCTCCCCCAGAATTTATACTTTCCTCTGGAAAATTTTATATATATGTATGAATTCTAAACATAATATCCAGAATGATCCTTATAAACCATATCAGATCACTTCATGCCTATATTGAAAACTTCCAAAATTTTCTCATATTATTCAAAATAAAAGCCAAAATCCTTAAAGTGGTGTACACAGCCCTACAATATTGTTACTTCTCTGACTCCATCTTCTGCTCCCCTACTCTCAGCTCACTCTGTTCTAGCCTCAACATCTTTGTTGCATTTGTTCAGACAAGCCAAGGACCTCCTGTTTCAGGACTTTACATGTTCTCTACCTTTTCTATGCAAAATATTTTCCTCAGATAGTAAAACATGACTAACTCCTTTATATCCTTCAAGTACTTGCTCAAATGTCCCCTTTTCAGTGAGGGCGACAATGACCACCCAATTTAAAATTGTAATTTCCACTACCATCCTATCACTTCACACTTCTTCGACATTTTATATTTTTCATGGTGCTTGGCATGTTCAAACAACGTATTTACTATATCTATTATTTGTGTTCTGTCTGTGCCACTATAATGTAAGCTTCTTGAGGGCAGGACTTCATTTTTTGGCATTTTCCCATCTCTAAAGACAAACACAGTGTTAGGTATGCAGAAGACATTTAGTTCATATTTGTTGAGTGAGTAAGACCAAATTTATATTGCAATTGTATATTCATTCATTCAGATACCTACTACATGCTTGAAGTTTCTTAACGTTTTAGTCAGTAAGAAATAGTAGAGCAAAGTGATTCACCACATAGGCTGTAGAATCAGACTGTATTTGAAAACTGGCTTCATAATTTAACTTCTTAGTAAACTTAAGCAAGTCAGTTAACATCTCTCTGAAATTAAAGTATTTCAATGTAATTTATAGACTGGTTGCATAAAACTGGAATGTAAAAATTTAGATATAATGCTGAATATTGTAAACTCTAGGCATTTAGGCATAGTAGTTTTTCCTGTGTGCATAATAATATAAAAGACTCACTACAGGTGATGATCTTAAAATGTACTTACTCTTTTTGGTTTCCAAAAGTTTAAAGACACGTTCAATTTTATTAGGGTTATTTGACAAAGAACAATTGTCAGATGAATTCCTCTGTGGCTCACTTGAGTAAATAAATGGAGAAAATAAATATTAATTTCTGTAAAATATATTAAATTTGAAAACAAATGTTCTGGGCATCTAATACATCTTTCCATTTAATTGATATTGGCTTCCAATACCAAGTAAACCTCTGGAGTCAAGAACTAGGTATTTTACTATTTTTTATATAAAGCAGGAAAATGTTGTCTATTATATTTTCCTCTCAAAATGCTTCTCTTTTTTGATTCTTAAAGAGACATTTGGATTTGGTCTATACTTTCACTCAAGGACAGTACATCAATAAGCTTCCTCATATATGTTTGAGAGAACCTGTCCACAGTATAAGCACAAAGGAAAAATAAGAGGGATTTGTTGACAGTTCTTTTCAACTCTTCAATTATTCTTAGCCTCTACTTTCACTTCCTCTCAGCCATTTGTCGGAGAGACTTTGACTTGTTATTTAATGATATTCAAGTTGTAGAGTGTGTGTTTGAAATTATCCTTTTTACTAAATCCATGTCATTGTTCCATTTATTTTTACTCTTACACTTTATTTTTACATGTTTTAGGTATATATGAAATGAGATTTTGTGCAATTCACAGAAATCTAGCAGAATTCTAGAATTATGACAATTTTAATAACCATAAGGTCCCCCCCACCAAGGCTCCTTGACTCCTTGGATAATTGATTTAATCCAAATTCTGTCTAGTTCCAAGAGACCTTGCCACTTGATCTATGTATCAAGTTGTACTGTGATTATCTATGGATTCAACATAAGATGGTATGTTTTAAAGAGTGGATCTGTGGAGAATTCAATTATAACAAAAGTAACCGAAGTAATAAAAATAATAACACTTTATTCTTTAAGAGTTGTGGTGTTATCATTATTTAAGACTTATGTAATTTGGAGACTCAAAAATTTGGAATCAAAAGCATAAAATTCATCCAATCCAATGATTTTTTAAATACAGTACATGTGTCTCTGATGGGATTAATCAATGATAACCAAGGAATATGAAAAGTAATAAGTATAGCACAATACCACTTGCTGTCAACTTTTTAGGCCTTTAGTAATTCAAAACATTATTTTTATATGTTTCCTGTGTATTCTTTCCCTCATGCTGTATTTTGTGCACGAAATACAGGTATTCACAGTTCTTTAGGTAGATTTCAGTCTTTTTCTAGCCTTTTTGGATGTCTAAAGAACAGCAAACGTTTGGGAATGATGTTGAAAAGTGTTGCTGTGATGACCAGCAGATTAGTGGATTGCAGTTTAGGAGCATGGAGGAACTGCCATACCCAGCTATTGGAACAACAGCTAGATGAGTGTCATTCCTAAATGCAAAAACAGTGTGAGATCCACAGCAGACCCAGAGGGAGATTTTCATTGGACTTAATGTTATTTCAGACCTAATTCCAGGTTCACTGTTCTATGCACTATGATATGAACATTTGAAACACACATACCAAGTATAAATCCTTTATCATATGGAAACTAAGGTCACATAAATTAAGTCATTTTCCCATAGTCACATGATTAGGGTCACATTGGAGATCAGAAACTAGTTTCCTGCATTCAAAGCCATTTATCTTTCTATTATGCCACACTGATTCATTGTTTTTGGTGTTTTTTTTTGGTATCATTAATCTACAGTTATATGTGCAACATTATGAATACTAAACTCCCCACTTCATCAGGTCCCCCCTCTTACCCCATTACAGTCACTGTCCATCAGCAAAGTGAGATGCTATAGAATCACTACTTGTCTTCTCTGAGTTGCACAGCCCTCCCCCAAGCCCCCCAACATTACATCCCTTAATCGTAATACCCCCTTTTCCCCCTTGTCCCTCCCTTCCCACCCATCCTCCACAGTCCCTTTCCCTTTGGTAACTGTGAGTCCACACGTGGGTTCTGTTAGTCTGCTGCTGTTTTTTTCTTTCAGTTATTTTCTTTGTTCTTATGCTCCACATATGAGTGAAATCATTTGATACTTGTCTTTTTCCACTTGCTTATATCACTGAGCATAATACCCTCTAGCTCCATCCATTTTGTTGCAAATGGTAGGATTTGTTGTCTTCTTATGGTTGAATAATATTCCATTGTGTATATGTACCACATCTTCTTTATCCATTCATCTACTGATGGACACTTAGGTTGCTTCCATTTCTTGGTTATTTTAAATAGTGCTGCGATAAACATAGGGGTGCATCTGTCTTTTTGAACCTGGGATGCTCCATTCTTAGGGTAAATTCATAGGAGCGGGATTCCTGGGTCAAATGGTATTTCTATTTTGAGTTTTTAGAGGAACCTCAATACTGCTTTCCACAATGGTTGAACTAATTTGCATTCCCACCAGCAGTGTAGGAGGGTTCCCCTTTCTCCATATCCTTGCCAACATTTGTTGTCATTTGTGATATGGATGTTGGCAATCCTTACTGGTGTGAGGAGATATCTCATTATGGTTTTAATCTGCATTTCTCTGATGATTAGCGATGTGGAGAATCTTTTCATGTGCCTGATGGCCATCAAAATTTCTTCTTTGGAGAAGTGTCTATTCGTATCCCCCGCCCATTTATTAATTGGATTATTTACTTTTTCTTTGTTCAGTTGCATGAGTTCTTTATATATTTTGGATGTCAACCCTTTACCTAACATGTCATTTATGAATATATTCTCCCATACTGTAGGATGTCATTTTGTTCTAATGATGCTGTCGTTTGCTGTACAGAAGCTTTTCAGATTGATATAGTGCCACTTGTTCATTTTTGCTGTTGTTTCCCTTGCCCGGGGAGATATGATCATGAAGAAATCAAACATGATTATGTCCAATAGATTTTTGCCTATGTTTTTTTTCTAAGAGTTTTATGGTTTCAGGACTTACATTCAGGTCTTTGATCCATTTTGAGTTTACTTTTGTGTATGGGATTAAACAGTAGTAGAGTTTCATTCTCTTACATTTAGCTGTCCAATTTTTCCAACACCAGCTGCTGAAGAGGCTGTCATGTCCCCATTGTATATCCAAGTCTCCTTTATCATATACTAATTGACTGTATATGTTTGGGTTAATGTCTGGATTTTCTATACTGTTACACTGGTCTGTGAGTCTGTTTTTGTGCCATCACCAAATTGCCTTAATTACTGTGGCTTTGTAGTAGAGTTTGAAGTCAGGGAGTGTAATTACCCCTGTTTTATTCCT
The DNA here is from genome assembly GCA_032199065.1 of Smutsia gigantea. Lineage (NCBI taxonomy): Eukaryota > Metazoa > Chordata > Mammalia > Pholidota > Manidae > Smutsia > Smutsia gigantea. Next base: position 21,404 of record JAVSCE010001461.1, on the reverse strand, counting down.
CCTCCTCAGGATTGCTTTGGCTATTCGGGGTCTTTTGTGGTTCCATATGAATTTTAGAATTATTTGTTCCAGTTCATTGAAGAGTGCTATTGCTATTTTGATAGGGATTGCATGGAATCTGTATATTGCTTTAGGTATTATAGCCATTTTGACAATATTTATTCTTCCTAGCCAAGAGCACGGGATTAATTTCCATTTGTGAGTGTCCTCTTTAATTTCTCTCAGGAGTGTCTTGTAGTTTTCAGTGTATACATCTTTCACTCACTTCATTAGATTTATTCCTAGGTATTTTATTCTTTTTGATGAAATTGTTAATGGAATTGTTTTCCAGATTTCTCTTTCTGTTAGCTCATCGTTAGTGTATAGGAAAGTAACAGATTTCTGTGTGTTAACTTTGTATCCTGCAAATTTGCTGAATTCAGATATTAGTTCTAGTAGTTTTGGAGTGGAATCTTTAGGGTTTTTTTATGTACAATATCATGTCATCTGCAAATAGTGACATTTTGACTTCTTCTTTACCAATCTGGATACCTTGTATTTCTTTGTTTTGTCTTATTGCCATGGCTAGGACCTCCAGTACTATGTTGAATAGCAGTGGAGAGAGTGGGCATCCCTGTCTTGTTCCCGATCTTAGATGAAATCTTTCAGCTTCTCGCCGTTAAGTATGATGTTAGCTGTGGGTTTGTCATATATGGCCTTGATGATGTTGAAGTACTTGCCCTCTATACCCATTTTGTTGAGAGTTTTAATCATAAATGGATGTTGAATTTTGTCAAGTGCTTTTTCATCATCTATGGAGATGATCATGTGGTTCTTGTTCTTCTTTTTGTTGATGTGGTGGATGATGTTGATGGGTTTTCGAATGATGTACCATGCTTGCATCCCTGAGATGAATCCCACTTGATCATGTTGTGTGATCTTCTTGAAGTATTTTTGAATTCTTTTTGCTAATATTTTGCTGAGTATTTTTGCATCTACCTTCATCAGGGATATTGGTCTCTAATTTTCTTTTTTGGTGAGGTCTTTCCCAGGTTTTGGTATTAGAGTGATATGGCTTCATAGAATGAGTTTGGAGGTGTTTCCTCCTCTTCTATTTTTTGGAAAACTTTAAAGAGAATGGGTACTATTTCTTCTCTATATGTCTGGTAAAATTCAGAGGTGAATCCATCTGGCCCGGGGTTTTTGTTTTTGGGAATTTTTTTGATTACCGTTTCAATTTTGTTGCTGGTGATTGGTCTGTTTAGGTTTCTTTTTCTTGTTTGGTCACTCTTAGAAGGTTGTTTTTTTGTAAGAAGTCCATTTTTCTGGGTTTACCAGCTTTTTAGCATATAGATTTTTATTGTATTCTCTTATAATTCTTGTATTTCTATGGGGTCCTTAGTGAAATTTCCATTCTCATTTCTGAATCTGTTTATCAGTGTAGATTCTATTTTTCCCTTAATAAGTGCCTCTAGGGGTATATCCATTTTGTTTACTTTTTGAAAGAACCAGCTCTTGGTGTCATTGATTTTTTCTATTGTTTATTCTCTCAATTTCATTTATTTCTTCTCTGATCTTTATTATGTCCCTCCTTCTGGTAACTTTGGGCCATATTTGTTCTTCTTTTTCCAATTTCAATTATTGTGTCTTTAGACTATTCATTTGGGATTGTTCTTCCTTCCTTAAATAGGCCTGGATTGCAATATACTTTCCTCTTCGGACTGCCCTTGCTGCGTCCCACAGAAGTTGCAACTTTGTGTTATTGTTGGCATTAGTCTCCATATATTGTTTTATCTCTGTTTTAATTTGATGATTTATCCATTGATTATTTAGGAGCATGGTGTTAAATCTCCTTGTATTTGTGAGCCTTTTTGTTTTCTTTGTAAAATTTATTTCTAGCTTTATACTTTTGTGATCTGAGAAGTTGATTGGTAGAATTTCAATATTTTCAAATTTTCTGAGGTTCTTTTTGTGGCCTAGTATGTGGTCTATTCTGGAATGTGTTCCATATGCACTTGAGAAGAATGTGCATCCTGCTGCTTTTGGGTGTAGAGTTCTGTAGATTTCTGTTAGGTCCATCTGTTCTAGTGTGTTGTTCAGTGCCTCTGTGTCTTTCCTTATTTTCAGTCTGCTTGACCTATCCTTTTGAGTGAGAGGTGTGTTGAAGTCTCCTAAAATAAATGCATTGCTTTCTATTTTCTCCTTTAATTCTCTTAGTATTTGTTTCACATATGTCGGCGCTCCTAAGTTGGGTGTATATATATTTAAAATGGTTATATCCTCTTTTTGGACTGACCTCTTAATCATTATGTAATGTCCTTCTTTTCATCTTCTTACTTTCTTCATTTTGAAGTCTATTTTGACTAATATAAGTACTACAACACCAGATTTTTTCTCCTTCTTGTCTGCATGAAATATCTTTTCCATCCCTTCACCTTTAGTCTGTGTACATTTTTGGGTTTGAGGTGAGTCTCTTGTAAGCAGCATATAGATCAGTCTTGTTTTTTTATCCATTCAGTAACTCTGTGTCCTTTGATTGGGGCATTCAGTCCATTTACAATTAGGGTGATTATCAATAGATATGTATTTATTGCCATTGCTTGCTTTAGATTCGTGGTAACCAAAGGTTCAAGGGTAGCTTCTTTACTGTCTAACAGTCTAACAGTCTAACTTAACTTTATTGTTGTTATTATAAACACTACACCAAGACACCAGCCCAAAATTACATAATTACAGGAAAAGTGGAACATATGGTCAACCTATATATTTTATTTCTGAAGGATGACTTGGAGCTAACCATGTAAAAATAGAAAGTTGGGAGGAGCAAGCTGGGATGAGAGATGAGGCTGAAGAAAGAAATAGAGGCCAAACAGTACAGGTCGATTTAATGGAATATCAGGGAAGAGTTGTAAGCAGATGACTTGTATAATCAAATTTATATTTCAGGAAGATCACTTGAGTTGTAATGTAGAGCACAAATCAGAAGGGAGCAAAACTAGAGATCAAGTATTTCAAGTAGATTGAAATAATTTCAGTGAAATTGATGGCTTGGACTAGGATAGTCTAGTGTAGTTGGGAAAATATTAATGGATTCAGGATACCTATGAAGCAGAACTGGTAGTACTTGGTGTTGCTTGTCTATGGGATTTGAAGGAAAAAGAGGGACAATGTATGTCTCAGATTGAGGCTTAACCAATCTCAACGACGTTGATTATTTTTCCATTATCTGAGATTGGGCACAAAGAAGAAATAAAAGGGAGTGCCTTTTGAAGAAAGATAATGAGTTCTAGAGAATTAAAGATGGCAGCATGAGAGGTGAGACAGAGGCTTCCTCCTAAAATCACATATAATAAGAATCTATAATACAACTAATCCTGAAAGAGCAATAGGAAAGAGGACTGTGTCAAACTGCATATACCTAGAGAAAAGTATAAACCTCACAGAACAGCGTAACATACCAAAGCCGTGGCCCAGCTCAATCCAAGCCCTTCCTCCACCACAGCTCACCAGAGGGAGGAAGAGAAACAGAGCAGTGAGGGAGTGGAGGCCTGGGAGTGCTGAATACCTAACTCCGGAGATCTGATCTGGGAGCACAAACCTACATTTCATGGTGTTTTCATGGTAATCACTTGATTAGGGGGTTGAAAAGCTAAGACAGGCAGAATACCTGGAGAGACTGAGATTCCAGCAGCTTGTGGAAAGCAGGGATCCATATCCAGCTGCTCTGGGACAAAAGAAAGGTGGGCAGTCTGAGAAACTTCCTAACAGCAAGAGGGCTGCTAAAGGGGCAAGGATTGCACAGAGCTTACTGCTCAGGAGAAAGGCAGGTAGACAAAATTGCCTGGGTGCACTCTGAACAGCGGGTTAGGAGCTTTCCAAATTTTCAGGAGCTCCAGCTCCCTTGCTGGTTACAGAGCCCCAAGGACCACCTCGTTGATACGCAGCCTATTGCGCCTTTCTCTTGGCCAGCCCCACCTGGCTCACAAACCAGTAAACCCCACCCTGGAGTTAGGCCTGCCAGAGGGAATCCCTGCCTACAGCAACTACAAATGCAAAGCATAGAAGCTTATACCTGTGTGCTTGGCCCACTGCTTCTGGTATAAAGACAAGCATAGCACTGGGAAGAAGGAAACAGCTTTTTCCGCCTCCAGGCACCAATACTGCTCACCTGCAACCCACGACATTGTTTCAGGGGCTGAGCAGCTCCAGAGACTAGAGCTTCTGGGCACGAGAGGGTACAATATACAAATATGAAATGCCAAAGTAACCTGTTTCAAAGTAAAATTATGAATATATTTCCTGAGAAAGGTTCAAATAAAATTGACCTCATGAATCTGCCATAAAGTGATTTCAAAATAAAAATCCATAACATGCTCATGGAGGTACGGAAAGATATTCAAGAACTCAGTAATGAATTCCGGTTGGATATCCAATCATTGAAGAGCACAGTATCAAAAAAGAAACATACAATGGAAAGTTTTAAAAGTATATTAGATACAGTGGAAGAGACGATAAATGAAATAGAAATTAGAGAAGAGGAATACAAAGAAGCTAAGGCACAGAGAGAAAAAAGGATCTCTAAGAACAAAAGAATATTGAGAGAAATCTGTGACCAATCCAAACGGAACAATATTCACATTATAGGGGTACCAGAAGAAGAAGAGAGAGAAAAGGGACAGAAAATGTCTTTGAGGAAGTAATTGCTGAAAACTTCGCCAATCTGGGGGAGGAGATAGTCTCTCAGGGCATAGAAGTGCACAGATCTCCCAACACAAGGGACCCAAGGAAAACAACATCAAGACATACAGTAATTAAAATGGCAAAGATCAAGGATAAGGACAAATTATTAAAAGCAGCCAGAGAGAGAAATAAGATCACATACAAAGGAAAGCCCATCAGGCTATCATCTGACTTCTCAACAGAAACGTTAAAGGCCAGAAGGGAGTGGCATGATGTATTTAATGCAACAAAGCAGAAGGGCCTTGAACAAAGAATACTTTATCTGGCAAGATTATCATTTAAATTTGAAGGAGGGATTAAACAATTTCCAGATAAGCAAAAGCTAGGAGAATTTACCTCCCACACGTGGTCTCTACAGTGTATTTTGGAGGGACTGCTATATATGGAAGTGCTCCTAAGGTTTAATAGCTATCACCAGAGATAATAAAACCACAGTAAAGAAAGTAGAATGGTTAATTACTAAGCAATTACAAAATTAGATTAACTCTCCCCAGCGTCAATTAAGGCATAGACAATGAGTACAGAATATGATACCTAATATATAAATAATGGAGGAGGAAGAAAAAGGAGGGGAAAAATCAACCTTTACATTGTGTTTGTAATAGCATATTAAGTGAGTTAAATTAAATTGTTCAACACTAAGGAAGTTAACCTTAAACCTTTGGTAACCACAAATCTAAATCCAGCAATGGCAATAAATATGACCTATTGATAATCACCCTAAATGTAAAGGGACTGAATGCAACAATCAAAAGACATAGTTACTGAATGGATAAACAAACAAGACCCATCTATATGCTGCCGGCAAGACATGTACTTTAAACCCAAAGACAGACATAAACCAAAAGTGAAGTGATGGAAAAAGATACTTCATGCAACTAAAAGAGAAAAAAGCAGGAGTTGCAGTACTTATATCAGACAAAATGGACTTCAGCACAAAGAAAATCACAAGAGACAAAAAAGGAAATTACATAATGATAATGGGGTCAGTCCAACAAGAAGATATAACCATTATAAATATGTATGCACCCAACACAGGAGCACCTACATATGTGAAACAAATACTAACAGAATTGAATGGGAAATAGAATGCAGTGCATTCATCCTAGGAGACTTCAGCACCCCACTTACTCCAAAGGGCAAATCAACCACACAGAAAATAAGTAAGGAGACAGAAGCACTGAACAACACATTAGAACAGATTGACCTAACAGACATCTACAGAACTCTACACCCAAAAGCAGCAGAATGCACATTCTTCTCAAGTGCACATGGGACATTTTCAAGAATAGATCATATACTAGGCCATGAAAAGAGCCTTGGTAAATCAGAAAGACTGAAATTGTACCAACCAGTTTCTCAGACCACAAACTTATGAAATTAGAAATAAATTATGCAAAGAAAATGAAAAATCCCACAAACACACGGGGGTTTCCCAATATGCTCCTAAATAACCAATGGATCAATGACCAACTAAAAACAGAGATCAAGCAATATATGGAGACAAATGTCAACAATAATTCAACACTGCAAAATCTGTGGGATTCAGTGAAGGTCATGCTAAGAGGAAAGTGTATTGAAATATAGGTCTTTGTCAGGAAAGAAGAAAAATCCCATATGAACAGTCTAAACTCACAATTAATGAAACTAGAAAAAATGAGAGCCAATGACAGTAGAAGGAAGGACATAATAAAGATTAGAGCAGAAATAAATACAATTGAGAAGAATAAAACAGTAGGAAGAAGCAAAGAAAGCAGGAGCTGTTTCTTCGAGAAAATAAACAAAATAGATAAACTCCTAGGCAGACTTATCAAGAAAAAATGAGAGTCTACACATATAAACATAATCAGAAATGAGAAAGGAAAAATCAGTATGGACACCAGAGAAATACAGAGAATTATTAGAGAATACTATGAAAAATTAAATGCTAACAAACTGGATAACCTAGAAGAAATGACAGCTTTCTAGAAAAATACAACCTTCCAAGGCTGACACAGAAAGAAACAGAAAATCTGAACAGACCAATTAGCAGCAACAAACTTGAATTGGTAATAAAAAACTACCTATGAACAAAACCCCTGGACCACATGGCTTTACTGCTGAATTTTGTCAAACACTTAGTGAGTACCTAATACCCATCTTTGTTATTGTTTTCCAAAGGGTAGAAGAAGACGGAATACTTCCAAACTCACTCTATAAGGCCAGCATAACTCTTACACCAAAAGCAGGTAAAGACACCACAATAAAAGAAAATTACAGACCAATATTCCTGGTGAACACAGATGCAAAAATTCTCAACAAAATATTAACAAACCCAATTAAAAAATACATCAAAAGGATCATCCATCATGATCAAATAGGATTTATTCCAGGGATGCAAGGATGGTACAACATTCGAAAATCCATCAACATCATCCACCACATCAACAAAAAGAAGAACAAAAACCACATGATCATCTCCATAGATGCTGAAAAAGCATTTGACAAAATTCAACACCCACTCATGATAAAAACTCAACAAAATGGGTATAGAGGGCATGTACCTCAACATAATAAAGGCCAAAGATGACAAACCCACAGCCAACAATATACTTAACAGTGAGAAGTTGAAAGCTTTCCCTTTATGATTGGGAATAAGACAAGGATTTCCACTCTCCCCAGTTCTGTTCACCATAGTACTGGATGTCCAAGCCACGGTAATCAGACAACACAAATAAATAAAAGGCACCCAGATTGGCAAGGAAGAAGTTAAACTGTCCCTGTTTGCACATGACATGATATCGTACATAAAATACCCTAAAGAATCCACTCCAAAACTACTAGATCTGATATATGAATTCAGCAAAGTTGCCAGATGCAAAATTAATACACAGAAATCTGTTGCATTCTGATATACCAACAATGAATTAGGAGAAAGAGAAATCAGGAAAACAATTCCATTCACAGTTACACAAAAAGTATAAAATACCTAGGAATAAACATATCCAAGGAAGTGAAAAACTTATACTCTGAAAATTACAAGAAACTCATCAGAGAAATTAAATAATTTGCCAATAAATGGAAACACACCCCGTGATCATGGATAGGAAGAATTATTATTGTCAAAATGGTCATCCTGCCTAAAGCAATCTACAGATTTAATGCAATTCCTTTTAAAATAACAACATTCTTCAATGAACTACAGAAAATCATTCTAAAATTCATATGGAACCACAAAAGACCCCAAAAAACAAAGCAATTCTGAGAAGGAATAAAAAAGCTGGGGTGATTACGTTCTCCAACTTCAAGCACTACTGCAAAGCCACAGTAATCAAGACAATTTGGTCCTGGCACAACAACAGACCCATAGACCAATGGAACATAATAGAAAGTCCAGGTATTAACCCAAGCATATATGGTTAATTAATATATGATAAAGGAGCCATGGATATACAGTTGGGAAATGACAGCCTCTTCAATAGCTGGTGTTGGCAAAACTGGACAGTGACATGCAAGAGAATGAAACTGGATTATTGCTTAACCCCATACAGGAAAGTAAACTCGAAATGGATCAAAGACCTGAATGTAAGCCATGAAACCATAAAACTCTTAGAAGACAGCATAGGCAAAAATCTACTGAATATAAGCATGAGCAACTTCTTCCTGAATGCATCTCCTCGAGCAAGGGAAACAAAAGCAAAAATTAACACATGGGACTACATCAAACTAAAAAGCTTGTGAATGGCAAAGGACACCATCAACAGAACAAAAAGCCATCCAACAGTGTGGGAGAATATATTTGTAAATGAAATATCAGACAAGGGGTTAACATCCAAAATATATAAAGAACTCACATGCCTCAGCACCCAAAAATCAAATAACCCGATTAAAAAATAGGCAGAGGGTATGAAGAGACAATTATCCAAAGAAAAATTTCAGATGGCCAGCAGGCACATGAGAAGATGTGCCATATCACTAATCATCAGGGTAATGCAAATAAAACCATAATGAGATATTACGTCACACCAGTAAGGAAGGCCAGCATTGAAAAGACTAAGAACAACAAATGTTGGAGAGGATGTGGAGAAAGGGGAACCCTCATACACTGCTGGTGGGAATGTAAGCTAGTTCAAACACTGTGGGAAGCAATATGGAGGTTCCTCATAAAAATAGGAATACCATTTGACCCTGGGATCCCATTCCTTGGAATTTACCCAAAGAATACAGCTTCTCAGATTCAAAAAGACATATGCACCCCTGTGTTTATTGTAGCACTTTTTACAATAGCCAAGATATGGAAGCAACCTAAGTGTCCATCAGTAGATGGATGGATAAAGAAGATGTGGAACATATATACAATGGAATACTATTCATCCATAAGAAAGAAACAAATCCTACGATTCGCAACAACATTAATGGAGCTGGAGGATATTATGCTCAGTGAATAAGCCAGGTGGAGAAAGACAAGTGCCAAATGATTTCCCTCATTTGTGAAGTATAACAACACAGCAAAATTGAAGGAACAAAATAGAAGGAGCCTCACAGAGTCCAAGAAGGGGCTAGTGGTTACCAAAGGGGAAGGGTGTGGGAAGGTGGGTGTGGAGGGAGAGGGAAGGGGATTGAGGTGTGTTATGTTTAGTACACATGGTGTGCGGGATCACGAGGAAAACAGTGTAGCACAGAGAAGGCAAACAGTGAGTCTATGGCATCTTACTACACTGATGTACAGTGACTGCATTGGGATATTGGTGTGGACTTGATAATATGGGAAAATTTATTATCCACTTTTTAAAATTATAATGGTGTTATTTTATTTAATCGAATCGGTTATATGTGCAAAGCTGGAAAATTCAAAACATACAAAAAGTTATATAAGGCAGACTCCTTATCATTGTTTCTTAAAGTCCACATCTCCACTGCTCCCCACACCCCACTCCTCCCACACTCACCTGATTCCATGGCAGAGACTTTTGTGTATCTTTCCAGAGATAGTCTGTGCATGATAAATATATTTCTAATTCACACAAGAGGAACATACTGGACACACCATTCTACACCTTGCTCCTATCACCACATTGTTTTTTCATGTGAAACCTTCATAAGAGTGTATATCAATAATACCTTAAGAAAAATTAAGAATAAAAGAAAGATAATGAGTTCTGTTTGGGCCATATAAAACAGCCTGTTGATTTCCTGTCCTCTATGCCATCTGTCCACCTCTGAATTTACTTGCCCCTAATATAGATAGTTCCTGTGCCCAGGGACTACTTCAAGTACCTGTGCCTTTTACCTTCTCCATTGTGGTTTCATGCTCTGTCCACTCAGGGCAACTTAGAGGGTTGGAGAATTAAACTATCAAGGGAAGTTGGAAATCCACAACTGCCAGACTCTCTCAGGGAGAAGGATGTATGAGTGTTTCCCATAAACTGCATGCGGGTCAAACATGAGAGAGTTGACAACAGAGTGCCTTAGATATAATTTCTAAGAGAGTAACTGGAAGAGCAAAGGGTTCTTTCTGAAGGAAGCTGGGAATTATACTGCCAGATGCCTGTAGAAGGAGTTACAAGCAGTTAACCATATTAGGAGAGCATTTACTCATGTCAAGGGAATTGCAGATGAGAGATCACCAGTAATGGTGGTGGGGTGCATGGTTCTGAAGAACTTTTAAAAGTCCCCAATAATGTCAGCATGCACTTAAGGGTCTGTGAGGCACATAGAATACATGAAAACAGATTACACAACATTGTTAGGTAAGAACTTTGCTGCTCATGTTACCTATTCTGTCTCCTCTTAATCTGGAGGAGTAAGAAAGCAAAAAGAGCCAATAAGGGAGAAAGATTATAAATACTGTGCAAAGAAGGAAAAAAAAAGTCATGCGGCTGGCTTAAATTTTGTGTATGACTGAATAAAAAGCAAAGGGACAGTTTTATAAAAATAAAATTACTGTATGATTATATCCTATCAGTCACATTTGTTCACTATATCCCTTACACTTATATATTCTGTTGTTTATTTTTACAAAGATACTATGGAAAATGTTCTGCAACTTGCTGTCTCGTAAAAATCTATAATGGACATTCATTTCTCTTCTCATTTCAGTAAATACAACTCTACCTCAGTATTTTAGTTGCTGCATATCACTCATCATATAACTGCACTATAACTCATTTAAGTGCTTCTTTAATAGTGGGCATTAAAGTTATATCCAATTCTTTCATACAAATGCTGCTATAAACATGTCTTTCCCTCTTTCTCTCTCTTGCACACACACATACATATTCACACACACACACAAACATGCACACACACACAAATAACCTTGTTCTTGTGCATCAGTGCAGTAAAAGAAATTTCCAGAAGTAGAATTATTTGATAGCATGACATGTAAATTTTGAATTTTTACAGATATTGTTATATTCCTTTCTGTAAAGGCTTTTACCAGTCCATGTTGTTGAGATTTTAAAATACATCTACAAATTCTTTGCTACACCTCCTTTTGAAAAGAAGGGGCCTGATTTCATATCTTTGAGTGTGTTCTATACTTAATACCTCCTTCAAATAAATAGCATGTGGAAATATTGATGATGTGTGATTTTCTGAGACTATACAATAAAAGGCATTGGGGTCTTCTCCTCTCATGTCACTATTTCTGAGGGAAATCTGCTACCATGATATAAGGACACGTAAGGGAACCTATGCTGGGATCCATGTTGTGAGGAAATGAGATCTCTTGCCAATAAACAGTGAAGAACAGAGACCTTCTGCTAAACAGCCACGTGAGTGACCCAACCTCGAAGTGAATACACCAGGTGTTCTAGACAATGTCATCATTGCAACTTTATGAGATGCCTCCAACCAGAACAACCTGTGTAAGTCACTCCTGAATTCCTAACACACAAAACTGAGATAATTAATGTGCATGGTTTTAAGCTTCTAAATTTTGAGGATATTTTTTACACAACCATAGATAACTAATATATACATTTTTACAATCAGTGTGTGTAGAAGTACTCCTTTTCCGATACCTAAGGAAACAGTCCTTTTATTATTATGTTATAAATTTAATAAGAAAACTGAATCTAAATAAATATGATTCCTGATCATCTTTCCAACCTCCATTTATTGGGGTGCCTTATACTTGGTCTTTGAAATACTTTCAGTTCCTTGGGAATTTATTTGTTATTATGGCTTGGAAATTAATTATACATTTATAAATCTCAAATTTATATCTCTAGCCCCAACCTCACCAATTCAACTGCCTTCTAAATGCCTTCACTTGGATGTCTAATAAGTATCTCTGAATTGTTCTAACTACACCAAATTTCTGATGTTCCCCTTAAACTGAAATACCTGGAGATTTTCCCTTTACAGGAAATGGCAACTCTATCTTTCTAGTTGCCTGTTCCAAAAATCTTGAAATCATCCTTCTTTTCTTTCATACACTGAATTTATTCCATCAGCAAATCTTGTAGGCTATTCCTTCAAAAATATCCAGAACCCACTTAAATTTCACCAGTTTCTCTGTTATTTAAATTGTCTAAGTGTCTCCTATCCTAAAGAGTCTTCCTGCTTCTACCCATGCTCCATACAGTTTATCCTCTGTATAACAAGCAATATGATCTTTCACAAAACAGAAATCATGTCATTTTTCTGCTGAAAATCCTCTAATATCTTCCCATAATAAAAGCCAAAGTCTTACAGTGGACTACACATGCTTTCTCAAATTCTGTCTCCTACTATGAGTCGCCTTGCTTACTTGGCTCAGCCACTCTGGCCTCTTAGTGTTACTGCAAACTGCCATGCAAATTTCTGGCTCAGGATATTTTAATGAAGTTGTCTTTCCTACTAATCTGTGAGAGTGTACTTACAGTTTAAAGTGGGGTTTTTTTTGCCATAAAATTTTCTTGATTCACATATATGTGACTGGTTTTGCACTTTCTGCTGGAATTCCTCTTTTTGCAGCTAGAATAAATAAATAAATAAATAATGTTACTATTTGATTTCAAATACAAATCAAAATATATTATATAGATACATTAATTGCAACAAAATATATTATCATTTTCCGTTTTAATGGTTTCCAGAAATGTGCAGCTTTAAAAAGTTATGACTGAATAGAGAACTCTAGGTTAATTGTGATTCCTGTGTACTAAAGCATTTTTAATGATATTTGTTGGGTGTGACCTGCAGATGGATATGACTCATCCTGATAGGAAAGGTTCTAGCTGTCTCTGTTGCAGCTTATTAATTACTTTAGCAGACAGGTTTTGTTCCTTTCGCTCCTCTGGAGAATTGAATACCACATAATATATGTTAGATTTTGGCAGTCTTGTGTTTGCAGAAGCTTAAAAATATTTTGAATGATTGTGCATAAAATTATTTAATATTGCCCATGAGAGGAAATGCTAACGTTTTAACCAAAGAACACTGCTTTCTAGGAAAACATTTTTGATTATCGCAAACAGCTCCTGAATTAACTATCAGATCTAAAAACTTAATTTGGATTTTAAAAATACATCAAAAATATTATCACAGAAAAACCTAAAGTATAGAACAATCAGAAAATGCTTTGCTTGGGAAAGTTGGAGTCTTTACTTCGGAAAGTGAAATTTACTAGAATTTTACAGACATGGCCGTAATAAGGATGTGATGGCTAAATTCTGTTGCATAAACTGAGTGATAAGAAAAATGTATCCGAAAGTTAGCAAGTAATTTGATCCCAAGTCATTTAATGGCAAAATTGCTTAATGAAACTGGTAATTAGACTCAAATTTTACTTAAAATTAATATGAAGTAGGACTTGACCCTTCCCTATAATAAACAGAAAACCATAAAATTTAATCCAGGTTAGTTAGTTCAAAGAATAATTGAAAGGTGTATGGAAGTAGTAGCTATATTCCTACCTCCTTGGCCTAGTACAATATCTGGCACATAGTAAGTGCTTAATAAATATTTGTCAAATGAATTCATAAATGGCAACTTTATTGCCACAAACACTGCAAAATCAAATCTACATATTTTCTCTTTCTTTACTATTAGTTTAGCAATAAGAAGTAAAGCCCTAGAATGGACTATTAGTTTTCTGAAAAGTATTTCTTATGTTAAGAAGAATTGTATCTTGACTTTTTATAAAGTTTTGAGGCATGTAATGAGTTTATATGACCTTTACAAATGATCTACCCATTACTAAATCTTGAAGAGGTAATAAAAAAAACTTTTAAAATATGAAAATTCATTGAACTAAAAGTCAATTTTAAGAAGAGACATTAAAGATTTATTTTATCTGATTTACTACTTTAGCAATACATTATCTGAGATACTATGGAAGGGGAACAGTGGCTCATCCCTTATATTTCTTTACATTATGAACAGGGGATAGTGTACATGAGCAGACAATGATGAATCATCAGAGACTAATACCAAATAATAAAAGACTCCAAGTAAGACTTACGTGATATCTATATCTATATATCAGTGTATTTTTGTCTGTCAATCTATCCAACCTTATCTATCACCTACTATTTATCTACCACCTATCTCTATAGGAAAAGGCATTTTGACTCTGCAAAGAACACTGACTTGAGCAAATGTGTACATATGTCCTTGTAACTAGAGCTTTGATTTCTATAGGATCATTTCCAAAAGTCAAAATCACTGTACCAAATACCAAGAATTCATGTCACTATTTTGCCAGGTATGGTGAAATATTTCCTAACACCAATAATTCTTTTGGTGAATAAAGTGTTCCTCTCCTGCACTTTTAGGGCATCTCTCTGCCCTGGATGGTACTGAACTCACATTATCTAACATATTTTTCCTCTGCTGACTATTCTTTGTAATACTGTTAATATCGCTAAGTTTTTCATAATTGGTTGTTCCCTTGGATTTCCATAGAAAGTTGAGTTAATTAGTTTAACATTCAAAGATCAAAATTATATCCTTTACTAGTAAGGACACTTTACTAGCACCTCTGTGTACTGTCTACAGTACTTCCACAAGATTTTTCTTTAGCTCTCTTTTAATGTATTACTGTACTAGAATTTAAGAGCTAGCAGTAATTTGCAAAAATTTATCAATTTGTATATAATTTATTTTGCTGCAGGACTGAAATTAAGTAATCATTTGAAAACAGTGCCATTTTCCTCCAAATATTGAGTGCCAAGAGGAACACAAATTGAGAAAACAAAAGGAAGTCATCATTAAACAAATTAAAACAATCAGGAAAAATTCAGTGAAAATAGGTGAACAGAAAAATAGAAAGTACATACTAGTTTAATGGAAATGAGGAGAGGCAGTTCACGTTAACAAAAAAAGAGGCAGAAGGCAGCTTTGGCTTTAGGCCTTAGTGTACAATCACTTTGTACAGGACAAATTGCACATAACATGCATTTGGCTTTCCAACTTCAACTTAATGTCATTTTCTTCCACTGCCCAATAAGGCAGGGGTACTAAAACAATGTTATCAGAATACGTTAGTAACCGCATTTTTAAGGATTATAAAACAATGTTTGGAAATAGTTTGTATTCCAGACTTTATGAAGTTTAAGAGACCTTCTGTTGTACTGAATGATGTTTAAAACTCAAGTTACCATTTTCAGTATAGATATGGATGAAAAGACCAACAAGTCCACTGGAAGGGTAGTACTGGTTAGTGTTAAGGGCAAAGACGTTGGCCTGGTTCAAATTTTAGATCTGCTATGTCTTGGGAAAGTAATTTACTTTCTCTGAGTTTCATTTTTCTTGTCAGTAAAATTAGGACAAAATAAGTATTTTATAGGACAGCAAAGCTTACACTGAGTATTTAAGACACTGATTGGTACTTATAAAGTACTTCATAAATGATAACATTAATTGTCATTGACTCCTAATAGTCCATCAGTAATATAACCAACCTACTTCACTGAGTGCCTAATACATGGGCAACACTGTGTCAGGAACCATGGGAAATATAAGAGTAGTTCTCTGCACTCAAGATCAATTTTTCAATAGAAATTTAATGCAAGCCACATACATAATTCAAATTTTTTTCTAGTAGCTACACTGAAAAATAATAAAGATGAAATTAATTTCATTAATATATTTTATTTAAACTAATAATATCTAATATGCTATTACCCAAATATGCTTCACCAGCCACATTTCAAGAGCTAAATAACCACCTATGTTTAGTGGCTATGCTCTAGGATAATAAGGATTTCATGTTTATGATCTAAGGAACCAAAAGGATCTCAATGAAATAGTATGGTTGAATCAAATGCTAAATTTTGTGTGACTGATTCTGAGTTCAGCAAAAGTTCAGAAGGTTATGACTAAGTTATCAGAGTACTTTACAAAGGACAATGGGACTCAAAATGAATCTCAAATAATGAATGAGATAGGTAACAAGGGGAATTTTCCTTTCACTACTGAGTAAAGAAAAATCATCTATTTATCCGATGCAGCAAATCTATCAGCAGGGAAAATATCACTTTTTCCAATGTTTGTTAGATTCAGTAAAATTAACACAAATTTTTTCTAAAACATTGCTGGGTCATTATTTCTATGTGTTAGGCTGGCCTATCTGAAACTTTCTCCACTATTCATAGCATAGAAGTATTATTGGAAGTTGTGCTTCACTGAATCCTTGAAGACTTTCTTCTTGGTCCAGAACTGAAACTCAAATTTAATATGTATCTTTATGGTACTCTTGTTCTGAATATGAAACACTTCTTATCAGAAAACAAAATTACATTTTATAATCAAAATTCAGAATGCAAAACATCAAAGTGCCATTTAAAAAAAACAGCTTTATTGAGGGATGAACTATATATAAAAAAGTGTATACATTTAGAATGTACAATTTTGATAATTTGGGATAAATTTATACCCATGAAACTATCATGACAATCAAAATGAATATATATGTTATCTACACAGGTATCTTAGTACCCCTTTGTAATCCCACGCTCCCTTTCCTCTCTGCCTCCAGCCCCAAATAATCAATGATTTTCATTTTGTCACTATAAACTAAGTTGCATCTTCTAGGCATTTTAAAAATGGAATCATAAAATATATGTTCTTTTTTGTATGACTTCTTTCACATATGATAATTATTTTGAGAATCATCTTTATTACATGTATCATAACTTTTTTCCCTGTTATCACTAAGTAGTACCCCACTGTAAGTATATACTAAAATTTTGTTTCTCCATTCATTGATTGATAAGATTTGTGTTGTTCCCAATATGGGGCTACTATGATAAAGCTACTATGAACATTCACATGACAGTCTTTAAATTACATATACTTCTGTTTATTTTGACTGAATATCGAGGGGTGGATCATACAGTGAATATATGGATGACTTTTTGACACAATGCCAATTTCCAAAGTGGTGGGACTATTTTAAATTCCTATGCACCATATCAAAGTTCCAGTTACTCCACATTTTATCAAATTAGGACGATCATGTTTTTAATTATTTTTTTCATTTTTTATGAGGTATATGGATATACACTCTAATGAAGGTTTCACATGAAAAAAACAATGTGGTTACTACATTTACCTATATTAACAAGTCCTCACTCATATCCCAACGCAGTCAATGTCCATCTGTGTAGTAAGATGCCACAGATTCACTATTTGCCTTCTCTGTGCTACTGTTTTCCCTGTGATCCCCCACACAATGTGTACTAAACATAATACCCATCAATCCCCTTCTCCCACAATCCCCGCGCACCATCCAACACCCCTCCGTTTTGGTAACAACTAGTTCCTTCTTGTAGTCTCTGAGTCTGCTGCTATTTTGTTCCTTCAGTTTTGCTTCGTTGTTATAATCCACAAATGAGGGAAATCATTTGGCACTTGTCTTTCTCTGCCTGGCTTATTTCACTGAGCATAATATCCTCTAGCTCCATCCATGTTGTAGCAAATGGTAGGATTTGTTTCTTTCTTGTGGATGAATAGTATTCCACTGTGTATATGTACCACATCTTCTTTATCCATTCATCTACTGATGGACACTTAGGTTGCTTCCATATCTTGGCTATTGTAAAAAGTACTGCAATAAACATAGGGGTGCATATGTCTTTTTGAATCTGAGAAGTTGTATTCTTTGGGTAAATTCCAAGGAGTACGATTCCCGCATCAAATGGTGTTTCTATTTTTAGTTTTTTGAGGAACCTCTATATTGATTTCCAAAATGGTTGAACTAGCTTACATTCCCATCAGTGTAGGAGGGTTCCCCTTTCTCCACATCATCGCCAGCATTTGTTGTTCTTAGTCTTTTGAATGGTGGCCATCCTCACTGGTGTGACGTGATATCTCATTGTGGTTTTAATTTGCATTTCCCTGATGATTAGTGATGTGTAGCATCTTTTCATGTGTCTGTCAGCCATCTGAATTTCTTCTTTGGAGAACTGTTTCTTCATATCCTCTGCCCATTTTTTAATTGGGTTATTTGCTTTTTGTGTGTTGAGGCATGTAAGTTCTTTATATATTTTGAATGTTAACCCCTTGTCTGATATGTCATTTACACATATATTCTCCCATACTGTAGGATGCCTTTTTGTTCTGTTGATTGGGTCCTTTGCTGTACAGAAATTTTTAGTTTGATGAAGTCCCATGAGTTCGAGTTCATTTTTGCTTTTGTTTCCCTTGCTCGAGGAGATGCATTCAGGAAGAAGTTGCTCATGCTTATATTCAGGAGATTTTTGCCTATGCTGTCTTCTAAGAGTTTTATGGTTTCATGACTTATGTTCAGCTCTTTGATCCATTTCGAGTTTACTTTTATGTGTGGGGTTAAACAATAATCTAGCTTCATTCCCTTGCATGTAGCTGTCCAGTTTTGCCAACACTAGCTGTTGAAGAGGCAGTCATGTCCCCATTGTACATCCATGGATCCTTTATCATATATTAATTGACTATATACGGTTGGGTTTATATCATGGCTCTCTAGTCTGTTCCATTGGTCTATGGCTCTGTTCTTGTGCTAGTACCAAATTGTCTTGAGTACAGTGGCTTTGTAGAATAGTTGAAGTTGGGGATCATAATCCCCCCAGCTTTATTCTTCCTTGATTGCTTTGGCTATTCAGGGTCTTTTTTGGATCCATATGAATTTTAGAATGATTTTATGTAGTTAGTTGAAGAATGCTGTTGGTATGTTGATAGGAATTGCATTGAATCTGTAGATTGCTTTAGGCAGGATGGCCATTTTGACAATATTAATTCCTCCTGTCCATGAGCACAGGATGTGTTTCCATTTATTGGTATCTTCTTTAATATACCTCATGAGTGTCTTGTAGTTTTCAGAATATAGATCTTTCACTTCCTTTGTTAGGTTTATTCCTAGGTATTTTATTCTTTTTGATGCAATTGTGAATGGAATTGTTTTCCTGAATTCTTTCTCTGCTAGTTCATCATTAGTGTATAGGAATGCCACAGATTTTTGCTTATTAATTTTTCAACCCACAAATTTACTGAATTCATATATTAGATCTAGTAGTTTTGGAGTGGATTCTTTAGGGTTATTTATGTTCAATATCATGTCATCTGCAAATAGGGACAGTTTAACTTCTTCCTTGACAATCTGGATGCCTTTTATTTCTTTGTGTTCTCTGTTTGGTGAGGTCTGCTCTGTTCGTGAGGTCTGTATGCAGTCTGGTGCAGCCTTCTTTCCTGTTGCTGTTTTAGTGTTAGTTGTATTAACTGTATTTTTCCACTATCTGTGGTTTTGGGGAGGAGTTGTCTGTCTCACGTCTCGTGCCACCACCTTGAATCTCCTGAATGCTATATATTTTACAGTTATTTATCAGGCAATATTTTTGAGCACATTTATTAGAATAACTTCAATAATATCAGATACTTTTTAGGCGTGGGAGGGAATTTTATAAGTTACAGAATGATAATTTTATTTTGTTATTATTTAATGTTTCAGTAGGTAAAATATTAAGAAAACAATGTTTTTCTTGAAAACCCTCCAAACCCTCTTCAGTTCTATATTTTTATTGTGCAAAGAGGTATTTATGAAAAATATCTTTGATATGATTTTTTATTTAGGTTTTAATTTTAAGGCATATATGCTGTATGTCAGGGGCTAGAAAACTAAATGCTATGGGTGAAAATGAAGCGCATTATCCCTTATTGTATGTAAAGTTTTACTGGTATACAGCCACACCCATTCATTTACATATTTTCTATGGCTGCCTTTCACCCTACATAAGAGTTGAGCCATTACGACAGAGACCTTATGGTCAGAAAATCCTAAAATATTTACTCCCTAGCCCTTTGAAGAAAAAGCTTGCTTATTACTACTCCAATTAATGAAATAACTGGTTAATTTGTAAGAAAAAATACTTAGGAAGGTTGATTTATAGAACTGAATGGTGATTATTATTATATTATCCAAATAATTAAATATCCTACTGTCTTTCTAAACATGGTGCTAAGTATAGTCTACCCACATATATTGAATATATATCCAAGTGGGTCCTGCAACCACTTATATCAGCTGGATATTTTCATTTTAATATGTGTAAAGCGGTAATTCTTCTCCAGATGCTAAGCTAAGCCCTTTACCACCATATTATAAAATCCTTGTTAAAAACTGCATCAACAGACTAAAGTACTCTTATTGTTTCCTATTATTATGAGTAAACAACTAGACATGAACAGCCCAATCCCTGAGTCACTTAACCATTATGTAGTAGATATGAGCTCTGTCAACAGTTCAGTCTGGTTCCAGAGCCAGAGCACACAACCAGTGTACTATATTAAACTTAAGGCTCATTAACATCACAAAAAGCCCTTTACCAACTATAACTCCAGGGTGAATATATTTTCCTGGCCCAGATAAAAATACATTTGAAACTGAAACCAGTCAAAGGGAGAAATAAACTTTAGGAAACCTATTTATTGCTTACAAGCAGTTGTCCACTTTTGCTTGTCCATGTCTCTCATGACGTGGCTGCAAAAAGGGACCCCAGGTAACCTCTCCCATCCAGATATGCGATGGCTCACTGTAATGATCCATTGATATGGAGATGGATTACTTCTCTCCACCCTTTGAAAACATCTATTATATAGAGATGTACTAAGGCCAGGTGAAAGATTCTGGAAATATTGTGATTTTACATACAGCCCACACCTCCAGAAATCTTGCCCCACAATCTATTTGCTCCCCATCTTCCACAAAGACTCTTGTGCCAGAAAACTGGAGCACTGTAATAATAAGAGTAACAAAATCATTATAACCCTCAAGCTGGAAGACTCAGGTAAGTTCAAAGTCCTATGCAGATTTAGTCTACAGCTCACCCATTCCATAGGCAGCCAGTAGCTGAATGGTTAGGGAGTTCAGAGCAATCATCATACGGCATCTTCAGCCAGGGGCCGTGTCTAGGCCACAGGGACTGTAGAAGAAAATAACCTTAAGGGTGATAAGATACATGTTTTAATGACACCAGCATAGGCATATCTTGTCCATCAGGTAGGATGCATGCAAGAGAGTTATCCTGTGATAGGTTGGTGGCAAAAATGGGATCTTGTCCCATTCTAGTATACCAGACTTTCACCATCCTCCCTGTGGGAGATACAGATGGGTCAATATAAAGGGTAAAAGGAGGTACATGAACTGGCCAGAGAGATAAAACAAAACTTTCTTGTAAGATGCTAAAAGCTTCTGGATGTTTTGGGTACACTACCATGATCTTTGGGGGCCACTCTGCTGTTAC